>MJUU01032110.1:0-27297 GCA_002080025.1 Modiolus philippinarum | reverse complement strand
TAGATTTCCGAAATGGCCATACAGCTCATTAAAATTACAGTTGGAGTTAACATATGTGTTATGGTCTCATGTGCATTTACTCCATATCCTTTCGTAAAATATTTGTTCTGTGCTGGCGTCCACGTTTTTCATTGGATCAGAACAAAATGAGCTATCTTCGTTAAGGACCTTCAGTTCATCATTCCTGTAAAGTTTGGTTGATTTGCTTTAGCGGTTTCAGAGGAGAAGAAGAAAATGTGAATCGGAACAAAATGAGCAATCATTGTTAAGGACCTTTAGTACATCATTCCTGTAAAGTTTGGTTGTATTTGCTTCAGTGGTTTCAGAGCAGAAGATGAAAATGTGATTGTTCCCATAGGGTCCAATGTAAAACCTTAGTTCCGCGCTGGCGGCCATGTTTTTTGTCGGATCGGAACAAAATGAGCAATCATTGTTAAGGACCTTTAGTACACATTTCTGTAAAGTTTGGTTGAATTTGCTTCCACTGTTTCAGAGCAGAAGATGAAAATGTGATTTTCCCATAGGGTCCAATGTTAAACCATGTTCCGTGCTGGCGGCCATGTTTTTTGTCGGATCAGAACGAAATGAGTAATCATTGTTAAGGACTTTTAGAACATCATTCCTGTAAAGTTTGGTTGAATTTGCTTCAATGGTTTCAGAGCAGAAGATGAAAATGTGATTTTTCCCATAGGGTCCAATGTTAATCCTAAGTTCCTCGCTGGCGGCCATGTTTTTTTTGGATCGGAACGAAATGAGCAATCATTGTAAAGGACCTTCCATATATCGTTCCTGTAAAGGTTGGTTGAATTTGCTTCAGTGGTTTCAGAGGAGAAGATGAAAATGTGAAAAGTTAACGGACGGACGGACGACTGACGGACGACGGACGCCAAGTGATGGCAATAGCTCACCCTGACCCTCTGGGGCAGGTGAGCTAAAAATATTGGCTATCGGAAGATAATTTTTTTTCGACAACATACACTCTGCATGGGTAGTCCAAATTGAAGACATACACAACTCAAGATGGCAGACGTCAGAAATATGGCTTAAAAGACGACTCTATGAATAAACACAATGATTTTTTTCTGAAAAAGTGGCCTATTACACAAATCTTTGCTACAATGGTTCACAGCTGATTGCCACTAAACTGATGTCTAGCACTTTCACTTACCAACCAAGAATACTATCAGCTAAGATCATAACTTTACATTAATGTGGTACCGAGTAGAAATGAAACAGAATTTAGGGAAATTAAAAACAAAATTTGATATTCATATTACATTGTAGAAATTTATTATATCTTTCAAATAGCAATAGTGATTCCGATTTGTTTTATTCAATAGTAAAAATTAGATATCTAAATTTACAAACTGTCTTCAGTATAATCAAAACTCATATTAAGTTTCAGGTTTTCCTAATAAAGTCTTTTATCTGTGATGTCAATGTAAAAATCTTGAACTGACAAAATGAAGATTCTTTATTTTATTTCTGATCACATAGGTTCTGTGCTTTGTGTCTGTCTGGCGTCATTGTTTTTGTGTCTAACGTCATTGTTTTCTGTGTTCTCGTTTTTGCCCTGTCTTTGGACTTCGATTTTTTTTAATTTCACCCCTTTGTTCCTTCGGTATTCTACTGCCGTTGTTACAGTATGAAACATGCAAAAATAACACTTATGAGGCATTTATTGTAAGTCAGGAAATACAGAAAACTCTTAGTAACTGCAATATCAGAGCTTAAATAGTTCACTTACCTTGTTGCAATTACTATGAATAGAACTAATGACAATATAGCCAATGCAATGATGATCCATATGTAGACTTTAATCTTATCTGAAAAAAAACATGTAGTTGCACTGCATCATGATCTTGTGGACCGATATGGGATATCTGTTTCCAACCTGACAACACATCGCCTTTAAAAGCTGAAGATTGTTGTTTCCTCTACCTGATTTGACTTTACTACCGGATTTCATATGTTTAATACGTGTGTCTAATAAGAAGTAGGAGATGCTTACTCTACCCGTGCACCTGCTCTCACCCATAGTGTTTTATTGGGTCCGTTTTGTTCACCTTTGTATGTGTATATGTCTTCATTTTTCTTTTCTGTGTCGTACTCATGTTATGTCTTTGTTCATTTTCCCGATGTTACCATTGCCCTCGGATTATTCGTTTTAGACTGACGGTTTGGTTTTCACTTATTGTAGGTAAAAGGCAGATCTTTTAACCTTGTTCCTTTCCTGTACGGGATTTGACTTCATTGTAGTGTTTGACATGTTCAACACTGCGGGTGTCTTATGCATTTGATTTTCCCCATTTTTTCAATGGGTCATTCATTTTTCTTTTCTGTGTCGTACCTATCCATTTCCTTGTTTCTCTGTGTTTCCGATGTCGTTTATCTCACTTACCTAATCATTTACTTGATAAATAGTCTATTTATCAAATAACAAAACGACAAATCCGTTTCAATTTGTAATTTTTGAAACTGTTTGTTTGGGGTATGTATAATGGTGTCTCATATAGTATGCTTTTTGTGATGATGTTCAAATTATACAGTTTTTTTTGGCCAGTGATCATACATGGTATGTAGATGTCAGCTGTCAGGTCATGATGAAATAGAGTAAACATAAAACTTCCTCCAGTACCCTATATAAAATTGCAGTAAGCTTAATTCAAATTTTTGCGACTCGTGCATAGCGCTGTCCGCAGATGATCTTGACATCTTTATTTACATTTGATTAGTCATCAACTCTCTTTCAGCTTATAACTTTGTTCATAGGAAAAATGAAAGGATATGGAGTGAATGTACATGTGACAAAAACGCACACGATACATAGAAAACTCCAGTTTATCAAGGACAGGGCTTTTATTCCTGTCTTCATCTTGATGTCGCCTGAGGGTCTTCAACTAGAGGTGAACAATATTCACCCCCTCAAGCGAGATCAAGAAGGCCCCTAGCGTGCACTTAAGCGGTATTCTTGACAAAAATTATGTCAAGATCACTCCCAAATAGTCTCCCAAATAATTTGATCCGCACCGAAGAAACAAAAGATGTCGAAATGGCAATCTGGAGAGTCTAAATTTACAGTATATTGTAACTAAGGTGTTTTGTTACTAACAAGGTTCAGAAAATGCACAATATTGAACTTGAACACGTGTGGTAAAAAGATCACGTAACTTTAATATATCTGTGAAATAAAGTCAAAGCAAAAAAAAAACCTCGTATGGTATAGCATTAACATATGCCTGGACCTCATTATTTATACTATAACTAATATGAGATTCGGATTATCACAATAGCTCGATTAGAATGATCGAACAACGCGTTAATTCACCAATTTGCGCCGCGCAGGAGTGAATTACAGCGTTTATCGATCATAAGTTGAATAATGTCGATAATCAGAACGTAGGATTAGTTATTGGTCTTATTATATAGATATACTCATATATTAAAAAAATATTTAAAATTCTACTACGTGTTCGATGCTAATCCGCGTACATTTTGACGTTACAGCGAAATTATGGAAAATAGTTTCACAGTTAATCATCACTTTTATTTCACTTAAAAATATCAATCTTTCATCGCTATCTATTCTGCTAGTTCTAAATGAGATTTAATTACTACGAATTAAATCTTTTTATTATATTAAAGAGTTAATTTTTCTTCACTTTTCTGTACATAAGCGTCCTTGCATACCTTTTACGTAATTCATTTTCGAGTTCGTAACGAATATTCCCGCTGGTTTTTTTTTGTCTATATAACTGCATGCTTATCACATCTGGTTCACTTTAACACGTGGCGGCGAAGAAGGAACAGTTTGTCAAAATCCAGTTGCAGTTTTGTTGTCAAATTATTGTTGCTTCTCGACCTCTGTATATTTAATAAGATACTTATAAAAATTGGGCTTGTCACTCTTTTTAACAATCTAAAATATAAAATGAATTCTCTGTAACATGTGTAAGGACCAAACAATTTTAATGCGTCTTGTCGCAGATTTTGCTGATTTTTATTTTATAGGTTGATTTTAGCCTATGACTCACAAAAATGATGCTTATTTATTATTATTGGCCTCCGTTGCCATGATAACCTTGGCGTCCATTTTTGGCCATTTCAAAACCCTGAAAACAGGCACTTTTGAAACCCAAATATTTCGAGGAAAATCAGTGCATATCAGATATAATGATGTAATTTTGTATGAGGTTAATTTGGAGCAAGATTGACCATCTTCAAGACTATCTTCAAAACAGTTTAAAAATTCTGCATAAATGAGAAGTCAGACCGAGGGTAGAAAAAAGTACAAGAAATTGGCTATTTTCCACTGCAAATTTTCGACAAAACCGTGAAAATTTTGTCACTTTTAAGCCTTAAATTTAAGAAAAGGCACCAACTGCATATACTTGACAGGACAATTGTCTGATAGAACTATGTAAGTCATTCATAATATATAAAAATCTCTGTGGAGTAAGAATTTGTCAAAGAAATCGCTAATTTTGCCTTGTTACCATGTTAACTCAACTTTAACATTGATCTTCTAAGAGACTTACTCTTACCCTACCGAGATTTTTATATTTCTTTGAATAAGTAACCTGGCTCTATGCCAATGCTACTATTAAGTATGTGCAATTGGTGCTTTTTCTGAAAATTGCTCCTGAAAAGTTACAAAATTGGCATAATTTTGTTGAAACTTTGCAGTAAAAAATTCTGGACATATTGGCGTCATATTTACACAAATTGTCTAAACTGTTTTGGAAATTGTTAATAATGCTTTGAATTAAGCTGATATAAAAATTACATATGAAATGTATTTATTTTCTTTGAGAAAAAATGGGATTGAAAAGTGCATATTTCACGATTTTTGAAATTGCCCAAAATGTCAAACAAATGATAACGGAGGTCAATAATAACAAACTAGCATTATTTTTGTGACTGATGGGTAAATTTCAACATGTAAACTGAAAATCAGCCCAATCTGTGACTTACCATATCCAAGTAATTATGTTGGTTACAGAGAATCCATGATAAGTTGTTTATAGGTTTTTATTTAATCGATAGAGAAATCCAATCGAATCTTTGTTGGAGGATTTTGATTCCATTCCTTAAATGTTTTGCGTGACATTGTTAAGGAGGTTGATGTAAATTCAAGGACAAGATAATAAAACTGAATTCCTAGTAAGAAGGGTAATTATCTAAATAGATGATTAAATCGAAACTGTTTGACTCTGTTTTCAATATCTGAAAAGTCCTGACTAGGAAATTGACCTTGCTATATCCTAGTACTTGGCATGTGATTTTAATTAATCGTGCAATTTTGTTTTTGGTACTTGCAGTTTACTTTTAAATCCTGCAATAAAGGAGAGTGAATAAGAAATTGAAATATTCTGTTTTCCTCTGATTGCATTTCCAAAGAGAAAATACATAATTTTTTTTTCATAATGAGTAGAAGCTTGAGGTACTACCACGGCAGACTCGGGGACTAATTGTTTACCATCAGAGGCTTATAGCACATGGTTATAAAACAGCAAATTCCATAATTGGAGTATATTATAATTATACAGATCGCCATTTCGACGATTGTGACTTTTTAAATATCAAATATTGGGGAAAGCTAAGAATCAAAATATACAAATAAAAAGTAGTCAGAGAGCAATTTTACTACAGAGCCTAAAACAATAACACAAAAATACAATATATATATATATATATATATATATATATATGATCGTGCCCAGTTTACATTTGCCATAATATTTCTTTTCAAGTTATTTTTCCCAATCATGTAACATCTAACTGCCATATCTAACAGTAAAATGGACTTAACAAAATAAGATACAAAGATAAATTTGTTCATAAAGACAAACATTGTAAGTTATTCTAAATTCAGATTTCATACTCAAATAAAGTCATATATTTTGTAGTTTAGGCCAGTACAAAGGCTTGTGACAGTTTGAGGTCAGATCAAATGTACTTGATTGCGTTTATATTTTATAATGTGCATTTAGAGGTTAGTTTCTCTTAGCCATCGGAGTTTTAGTTACTTCCATATTTTAATCTGTCAAACTAATAAAAAAAAAACCAAACAAATAGCAAAGGTGTGGATTTGGTTGTTTTGCATGTTGAAAATTTGTTTTTCCCTTGTATAATTATTTTGATTTTCAGTAGAAATTATGATGTTCCCTCCATCAAATTCAGTTATTTTAATTAGCAATTGCAGTATGCTTGACTTGTGAAAAAAGTATGTATTAAGTAAACAAAAATCGTTGTCTGCTTTTGTACTTACTTGGAGTATCATTTACAGTGTTTGGAACTGGTAATGTGCCTGTGAAATATAAACGAATTTTTCAATTGGTACAGAAATCTGCATAGAACAAATTAAAAACAAAACTTGTTTGAATTTGTATATTTTTTATTTAAAACTAGAAGAAATTAATCGTTTGATCTGTAAACAAAATCAAAGAAAAAACTGGAGCAGGCTGTATGAAGAATTTTCCAAACATACTATTATCAATCCAGCAATAAACATAAAATTCGCACAATTGCTGGTGCATTTTGGCAATTATGACATTTTATCCTTGACGATACAATCTTACAATTTGCAAAGTCAAGCCCGAGAAGATTATTTAGAACGAAAATTTTTACGGCTTTGAAATATTCAAATAGAAACTGTGTATGAGCGTTACTCATATGCAAACGTGAACATTTTCAATTTCTACTGTTTTAAATTACTTTTACTAAACAATTTATACTACTTACCAAAGCAGTAAGCTGATTTCTTGATTGATGTCTTTGGTAGAAAATACGTTCTGAATGATCCACAATTACGGACCTTAATGTCATATTCCTCTACACAGGGGTTGTTATTCAATCCAACTCTGCAAACCTTCCTAATTGCAGTTTTTTCATGAACTGTAGGAATTCCACCTGATAAAAATAGACATGAGATACATTTTTTGTACATTTTGTAATTATCCTCCTGGTTCGGGTTATATAAAAAGTGAAAAAACAACAATGCAAAAAAATCTTTAGGGCTAAAAATCCTAATATTTCTGAAACACCTAATAAAATTTCTTGCATTGATTGGGGTTTACAAACATATTGCATTTTTTTGGTCATGCATTCCAGTTGCAAGTTGATTTTTTATCTATATAGTGGCTTTTTGCATAAATAAAAATTGCCATTTGGTACTGTTGCGTTTTCTATACTCCTATTACTTTTTATTTATTTTTTACTTCATTGCAAACACTTCAAATCTGATGAAAAGTCTCGGATTAGTTTTACAGTAGTTATTAATTCAAATTTCTACTAAGCACAACTAATGTCTAATGCCATCAGGTATTTGCTATATCTATTCCATTTTTAAAGTGGTTGTTGCTGTTTAACGAATATGTCTAGAAGTAAAAACATATATCACACAATAGAAATGACATATGACTTCACGTTAAAGTATAACTTTTAGAAGTCGTGTATACTTTAAAAACAACATGTTGTAACGTTCATCTGAATTCAAAAAAGATGTCCCTGTGGTACATAACACGACAATATTGGGTATAATGGGCAAATCGACACTCCTTTATTAAGAACAGTCCACATGGTATCTTAGTTATCAACCAAATTACTTTTTTCTTCTGCTTCGTATGTTTTGCGGACTTTGTCTGCAGCTTTTGAGCCCTTCTTATGGTTTATCCGCCTTTATAGGATTAAATTTCCGCCTTTTTAGCATTAAATTTATCATATCATGGAATATCAACTATGTTGAAACTGCCAGTCTCTGTGACACCCTATTTATGATTACAATAACAAATTCCTTGTAATTTTACTTTGGGAGAAACAAAATAAAGAACTAAGAAACTATTAATATTGCCTTTCATATATATTGGGTAAATCGTTCCGCACTGAAACATCGACACTGGCGTCATAGCTATATCATTCCCTGTCTCACTTTGTATCCTGAACCAAGTTGACGACCTCTGGCTATCATCTAGGGCATTATCATTGGCATCCAATGTATAGTTTGCACTTCGTTTCAGTTCTCCTACAACTGTTCTGTAGTTCACACTTTGGCATGGATCAACTGAAAATAAAATAAATGCGATATTATTTATGACAGTGGGATTTCACACATTTTATATTTTGGTTTTCAGTCTTTTTTACCATGCCGTAATATTTTAGTTTTGTCTTCATAGTAGGTGTTTTAATAAAGATTCATCATTGGAGTTGTCATTTTACTTATATACATGCTGAAGAGATGAACATAATTATTTTCATATTTTAACCTTAGTACTATTTTGAGGGCTAGAGATAACATGTATCACATGTATTTAATTGGTTTCTCGAAGGGTAAGAAAATGTTATGAGCAAATTGGTAACCGTATAGTTTTTTCAACAACATAATTTCAGCTAATGAGTGCCACTCGTGGAGTAGAACATGCTAACATTCACTCCATATACTTTCATTTTTCCTAACGCTTCTGGAGCACCTGATGATTCATCCAGTTTCTGCTGAGGTTCGCACTACTACTACTTCAGTTTTAAACTAAAACAGTAGTCATTTTAGTTTGTCTGTTTGTCTTTGTCATGTCGTCTCTATTTGTATTAAGGTTAATGAGGACAACTGTCACGTGATCAAACCAAGGTTAATGAGGACAACTGTCACGTGATCAAACCAGAAAAATAGCGGGAAAAAAATTAAAAATGCTTACAATTGATATAATTTGACAGGAAGATTACTTAACATGTGTACATATTAGGTCGTACCCGGTCAAATTGGTGGCCAACAGGTTATAAAGACTACATCCGGTACCGCATGCACGCTATTTTATCACTTTATAGAACTCCTGCAGGTCACGTGTCGAACTAATATACAATATATTACAAAATTAGAATTTGTAGATGCCCCTTTCTGCATTTATGTTTAAGAGTAGGCAAGAAAGTATTCGATTTCGGTTTGGCATGTGCAACCTACAACTTCTTGTTTTAGTCAAGTGAAGACCGTATACAGTCACATGACTATGGTACTTTGCTTTTGGTGCTATAAGCACAGCTGGTGACGTCACTTCCGGTTTTTGTATAATTGACGGCAATTTGTTTTTTATGGGAGGAAGGCAATGTTGTCTTTGCATGCTTGTAGGTCTCTTAAGATCCTTGACAGTAGGGTGCCCAAGGTCCAAAAAAAAATTTACGAGTTTGGGTTAACGGATTCACACACGGCTAATTCTTGTTTTAAATGATAGAACAACTATTAAATTTCAAATTTTTAGCTGTCGTAGATAGTTCATGTGGTCACGATTTCTCTAATATCTCCTCTTTTAAGGGTACCCTTAAACAGTGCTTGGGATACGGTATCTTTAAAGTTATAGAAAATAGTAGTACTCACTTATATTCTAATAAAAAGTTATTCATGGTAACGTCAAGACCTGAAATATTTATTTGAATCATAAAATGCAAGTTATTTTTGACTGGTTTTTGTAATTTATCGGTATTAATGTCGGGGTAAATTTTAGTCTTAATTAACGACATTTTCATTGAATGCGAAATAACTATGCTTTATTTCTGAAAAATTCCAACTTTAACGAAAGTGCATAAACGAATTGTACTTATGCACCAAAATTCATGGATGTAAGTCTACCGTTAAAGAGAAATCAACAATTAAAAAGCCAGGATTTGCGTAAAACTTTCAAATTTTAGTCGATGGGAAGACCATGTCAATTGGTCATGTTCTTTCAAGTGTACAACGAAAGATAACTCTAATCATTCTCGGGAATCGGGATCGTGGCAAAAAAGTGCACCTAAAAACGGATCCGCTAAAAATTGAGCCCGTCAAATTGGGAAAAGCAGATTCATTAAGAGTCTTTGTAAAATATTTCCCGCCCCTGAAACGGGAAAGTTTAGAAACATTGAAGGGACTTCAGGAAAGGGACCCGTCGAGACCCCCTTTGAAGATCGATATTTTTCTCATATTTCATTAAAAAAAAATAAATTTACAGAATATCCTAAATTTACAGAATGTCATTAAAGCAGTAATTTACAAGTTAGGTAATTGTAAGACACTATACATAGACTATGAAACTGTAACTTGCCTTTCAATAGTATTAACCTCATATCTTGGAAATATAGTTTTGTTGCTCAACATGAGTCCTTTCTCGTCGTACCATGATATATCTCTGGCAAAGTCACTGTCACATCCGAAATCACCTGTACATGTAAATGTGACCTTTTGTCCAATATTTGTGTATTTGTCAGTAGGTCCATAAGTTTCCGGTTTTATTCTGTCTGTGCATGCTGAAATGATATTATACCTGATTTGTTATGATTATATGTCTGCGGGACTTCTGCCATCATTTTTTGATGAAAGAAACACAAATTTCCCTAGTCGTTTCTTCTTTGGGATTAGAATGTATGCTTTGTGAAATCTAAGGTAAAGCTGTCCGCGGTGTGTCCAGGACCTCAGGCCCTCGGCTGTAAACGATCTAAAGTCGATTTGCTTTTGTGGACGGAAACAGTTGCTATATAGTAGATTTCAAGATTTTATTTACCCTCAGACAGTACATGGACTGCAACAAGAGGCAGTTACAACAATATACACATTAGATGGCGATCTGACAAACATATTTACAGTAATATCAAATACATCATGTTAACAACATTATACATTAATTGTAAATATAGATATATCACCACATAACAAATCGAGTCAACCGACATACTCATCAAGCATAACAAAATAGAAAGACAAGAAAAAACAGAATCATGTGCGTGTTAATCTCCCATAAGGTTATATCTACAGGTAATAAAAAAATGTAAAGATGGATTTAAAATTTAGATGCTTGTGAGAAAATTGATAATAATTTGTGATTGGAATTTATACATACATGTTCATATACGTAGGTAAGTATTATTAGAAGAATACCTTTATTTTTTTAAGAAAAATAGCAAGATTGTTAATTACTCTGACATTACAATATCTTAGAAGTCCGCTCAATTTATCTTGTCGTGGTTTTTCAAAATAATAGCCAGGAATATATTTAGATCGGAGCTGTCTAATCTGCCCATGCTGACATATACAAATATAATGGAATTCATTTCCGAGCTGATTATTATCACACAATCTACATAGACGCTCTTCTCGGGTATGTTATTCCAGCGACCAATTTCGATCGGGAATTTTATATTGCTACATCTTAACTTTGTAATTTCTATTCTCTTGTCAATCTTTAAATTAATTAAACATTTTTCCAACACAAAATCATATTTAAATGAAGCATAAAATTCACCTGTAGAGGAGTTTTCCATGCTACTAAACCAATATTGAATAAACTGATCACATAAAATTTAGTAGGATTCCCAAGAGACAATTTTTCCGATTTGGGTTAACGGACCTGTATTATACATGTTTGGAAAGAGGATACCATGGTGCATCGAAATGACGATGTCGTAGTTACTGGCTGCGGTCACATTTTATTTTAAATGGGGTCAAAGGTCAGCTCATAAAATTTTGAAAATTTTGATGCATTTTATTTGAGCTCCATATCACAGATAAAACTGCAACGAAATTTGGATATTCTTGTAAATTTATTGGGGAAGTTCTTCTGTTTTACTTTTCATAATAATATTTTTCGGTACTCTTAATTCGAAAAAGTTTCAAAGTTGGCATTTTGTTTTAAAGTTCCGTCATTTTGAATATTTGCACCTCCGTCATATGAGGGTTTTTTTTCGGATATACAGAACTGCGCATTTCTGACTTTTATATGATCATTCTTTAAAGGAAAGCTTGAATTTAATTTTAAACATAACCGCTAAAAAATAAACTAAGTTTAGGCGAAATAAATCGTACTTTTGATATTGGTCAATTCCCCCCAAAAAAACACACACTGACATACAACTTAGTAAGACCGTTCCCATTGAAACAAAACCCTATCATATTATGTGATATGGAAAATTGATTTTAAACGTGAAAACAGATATGTGTTTGGAAATCAAAACACAAGTAAAGTAAAATTGTCACTAGATTTCCGCTATTTAACTAGACTTGGGCTTGTTAAGAAATTTTGACAAGAAATGATCAGTGTTTGCAGTCAAAAGAACATGACCAATTGGCATTGTCTTCATATCGACTAAATTTTGAAAGTTTTACGCAAATTTTGGCTTTTTTATTTCCAGGTCGTTTCAACCTGGATATGGGATGTTGTCTTCTGGACATTTACCCCATTTTCTTTCTGTTTCATAATTATGACGTCATAGACTGAATTCACTCAAGCATATATTCACTTTAATGATTACATTTAAAATAAAGTGTGAAATCAAGACAATTATAATAATGTTGTTTATTGTCTGCTTCCGTTTGCGCTTGGATGGTACGTTCATAAGTTGGTATGATTACTGAACTTTCGGCGTTTTTGCTCTTATAAAGCTGTGATACAAATCTGAAATTTTGTCACATGAAACTCAGTTTCATAGTTTGTGTGGCTTTTGTTTTTCTTCAGAAATCAAGCTGGAGATGAATTCTTCTCCTAAATATGAAAAAGAAAGGAAATTGGGTAAATGTCAAGGAGACAACATCCTATATCCAGGTTAAAACGGCCCGAAACAAACCATCTAAGGGTCACCGTACGGTCTTCAACACAGTGAGGAGCCTCACACCATATAACAAGCCCTAAATGGCCCCAAAAAGGTAACAAAAAGTGGATAAATCAATGGAAACAAACCACATCCAATAACCCAAATATCAAGAAACTAAAATTTTATAAGAAGACACGGACAAACCAATCATTAACATTTTCCTGACTTGGGACAGGTGCAAAATCATATTCTTGTCTCTCATTGGAATTCTGTGCCCAAACTTGTTTTCAAATGTTCATATTTCACCTATGAAACTGCATTTAAATACTATTTATTAAAATTTTCATATTTAATTTGATACTCTCAATATACATATTAACTTAAAATATATATTAACTTTAACATTTTCATTTACTTACAATATACATTTAAAGTTGTATTGTGTTGATCTAGGACGTCATTTTGTTTAGTCAGTGCAACACATTTGTAGACGCCATCGTCGTTCAATCCGATTCTTTTTATTTCAAGGGTTTGATTCCGATTTCGCAATTCATACTCAAATGTTAGGAGTTCTGAAAATGAATTGCCTGTTTTCATAAAATACCACAAAATTCTGCTGTAATTTGTTGCACTGCAATCAATTGATTTAAACACCATAACTCTTGCATAGTCAAAATCAGCAATCTAGTCTGTTAGAAACACGTCTGACACTACAACACAAAGAGAAACCTGTTACAATGGCGCTTTGGTAGTCCCTTGCTACAACTTCAAATTTATGAATTGAAGTAAAAGAATATCTTTTGTCTCTTAAGGCACGGACCATTTGATTTTCGGGGGGGGGGGATTTTCACCCGTGCCAGGAAACACTATGAAAGGAAGTTTGTTCAGCCAGGCTTTTTTTATAATGGACTAAGTCAGAGCCAGATTATTTTTTCAACCTAGGTCCCAGGTGCTGTTCATAGAATTTTTTTGGGTCAATCGAAATTCACTCTGTGTCCATAATATTTACAAACGAGAATATATTTATATGTGAAAATTCATTTAAAGGTAAAAATGAGAATTCAATTTAGCTCTGAGGGAGTAAAGCCCTACCTATTCGAAATTAAAAACCATTTCTAATATTCTTTCTGCGTAATTATATGTTCGGCTTATTTACAAGTTAGGGGGACGACCATTTGATATTTAGGGTGGAGTGCTTGGCGATTTTTTCTAGAAAAAATATTTATTTTCATGAAAACCTCGAACAAATTATTTATTTTCACCAAACGCACACAATTTATTTATTTACATTTGCAACAACAAAAAATATTTTTTTCGGGTCAAAATCAAATTATTTATTTTCATTGCAAGTGGGGATAGAATTATATTTTCGCTGGCACCATGATTAAATTATTTATTTACAATATTGCCCAAGCCCCCCCCCCCCCTGAAAATCAAATCGTCGTCCACTAAGTCCAGTTTGACTGCCAGACATGATTTTAGTTTAAATGGCATCGAAACGTGACCTATGGACATACAAATGATACAACTATGAAAATTTTTCACCAGATCAATCAAACAACGACGCTTACTAGAGTTTGTGGTACTTGTGCTTTGATCGCTGCAAATGCATTTGCTTGATTTGTTTTACTTTTTAGTGCTATGGGGAAAAAAGTGCTTAAGGTGAAGTATTTTGGAACAGTTAGGATATTACAGATATAATAGAAAGACGGTCATCGATGACGTTTTACAAACGTATTGATTCTGAAGCCAAATGTGAATCCGAAATGGTTTCAGTCGTTTAACTGCAAACTTCTTCAATCACAATTATCATAATATGAAAGTTTCCCTACAAAATATACATTTACTTACTTACTCAATTGGAGAAGGCAATATCCTAAATTTAGCTTAACATCACAAGTTTCATTCAAGTTTCACGAATTCGAATGATAACCGGTGACCTAGATATCGCTGAAAACCAAAAATTACGAGATATTTTTTTCAAAAGGTCCAAAATTCAGTGAACCCCAGTACATCAACTGGAAGTATACCTTCAAAATTATGATGGATGCAGTTGAAGACTATGCCAGAATGTGGGCGAAGAAAGAAAAAGAAGATGTGGAGACATTGTCAGACTGGATCAGGTCGATTAAGTAATTAATCATTAATCGTATCCGGCGCTTGAAAACATCTTTGAAAACTAAAACGCCCAGTATATTTAATGATCCTCTTGTTGCAAACACATTGACAAACCTCCAGGAAAAATACGCCATAGTACCTGCAGACAAAACATCTAACAAAATTGTGTATCTATGTAAGAAACACTATTTAGACTGTCTTGTTAAGGAGATGGGTATTGACCCTTTATCTGACAATCCTACTTATACCCAAACTACATTATCAAGGGACGAGATACTGTAAACGTATTAATCTTTGCGGATGCTTATTTTCGCGGTTTATGAAATATATAGACATATTTGTAGGTATCAATTTTCACGGTTTTCAATGTTAAAAATGCTTTTTCTACACAAAAACTTATTTTCATGGGTACTATTTATCGCGTTCCAGAGCCAACCGCAAAAATAGCGAAAATTAGTACACCACGAAAATTTAATATACGTTTACAGTAATCACAAATCTCACTGCTGTGTTAGCATTCTTCGGTATCAGGATAACAATGGATGAGGATAACAATTATCTTCCTTACATTTACTGGGTGCCTAAGCTTCACAAGAATCCCTACAAACAGAGATTCATTGCAGAATCTGCCAGATGCACCACTAAGCCCTATCCAAACTCCTTACCACTTTACTGACTGCAGTTAGAGATGGTCTTAAAAGCTACTGCATAAAAGCCTATTCTACGAGCGGCGTGAATCAGATGTGGATTCTTAAAAAATCCAATGATCTCTTTGAACATCTCTCCTCAAACAGTCTCGCATACTGCAATAGCATTCAAACTTTTGATTTTTCTATCCTTTATACAACCCTTCCAAATAATAAACTAAAAACAATAATTTCCGATCCGATACATCAATGTTTCTGTACCAAAAACGGAGAACGCAGGTATTCCTTTTTGGTAACAGGAAAAGATAAAACATATTTTGTTAAGAACCACACTGCGTCAAACAAGAAATACAGTGAAAATGGCGTGATGAAAATGCTTGAATTTGGAGGCCGCGTTTTACAATAGACAATAGGTATTCCTATGGGAGCATATTGTGCGCCACTTTTAGCTGACTTTTTATGAGGTAAAGTTTTTACAAGGGCTAATACAACAGAAACAAAACAATTAACCCAGACTTTTAATTTCAGCTTCAGATATATAGACGATATACTTTCTCTTAATAACCCGAGATTTAAAGAATATTTACATCGCATCTACCCCAGTGAACTTGAAATTAAAGAGACAGCCGATACACCCAATTCTGCTTAATACCTTGACTTTTTGTTATTTATTGATGGACATGGACGTCTGAAATCTAGATTATATGACAAACGTGGTGATTTTGACTTTCCAATTGTGAAAGTCCCTTTCCCTGCAGCAATATACCTATCTCCCCAGCATATGGAGTGTATATTTCAAAATTAATTCGTTACTGTAGAGCGTGCAGTTCATACAGTGACTGTGGAAAGAGCAAAAACACTTTCACAAAAACTGATGAGTGAGGGATATGTTCAGCCGTTTATACTTTCGTCCTTTCAGAAATTCTATGGCCGCTACCACTTCATCATTGTCAGTGTCACAATTAAAACTGACATTTTCTGCTAGATTCACGTCTTCCAGGATTTGACATTACCGATTTTGACTTTACCCTTGATTGACCCACTGATAGTGTGACGGGTGCTGTATGCAGAACAGGACATGCTTACCCTTCAGGAGCACCTGATGTCACTCTGTTTTTCGAGAGATCACACTGTTAGTGCTTTCGCTTTTTTGTGTTGTATATGTTGTGGTTGTGTGTTTTGTTGGCATGTAGTGTCTTTGGTCTTCCGTCTTTTGATGTTCTTGATTTTGCCTTGACTCTGGACTTTGATTTATGTAATCGTGTGCTTTGTTCTACTGCCATTGTTTCGTTTGTTTGTTGTTGTCTGATGTTGATTTCTATTTTGACAAACTTTGATCAGTTTGTTGTCGATTTCTAAACAAATGTAATCCTTGCCACAATATAATGGCAGATTCGGGGTTTTCGAATTGGTACCCCTCTGTTTCTGAAATATTAAACTCGTGCAGAAGTGAGATTAACAAACTAACAAAAAAAAATAGTTTCTTTTCTTTGAAATCTGGACCCTAGTGTAGTCATGATACCGATCCATAAATATAGTTTTATTGAAGAAATATAAAACTAGACGCTTTAACTTAAGTGACACACATCATGTGCCCTAGTACATGCCATATGATATCTTGACAAAATATGTATATATAAATAAGTAAAACCTACCATGGTATGTTGTATTTGGCTTCGTGGTACATCTACAGTAGACGTGATAAATACACATTTGCAGAATGATAATCAAATGCTTTTGCATCGCCATATCACAATCTAGAATGCAGTATCTAAGATTTCACTTAACATACAAAACGTACATGATGACATAGTTACATACTCAGTTTGTAAGTAATCCCGGATATATTCTGCTGTCTACGTTTACTACCTGTGCGAATTTTAACAATTCATTCATGGAAAACACTAAAATAACCTATTGTCGCCAGATTTAATAAGGACATCATGTATTGTTAGATTTCTCGGAAAAGTTAAATATTTCATGTTAATGTGTTAGATTTGGTTTGTTGGCATAGTATTGCTACAAGGACATGAGAAAATGTACTCTCCTTTGTAATTTCAATGACAATTCAAATATCGGAAAAATAATATGAGGGGGAGGGGGTCCTTTTTCGGGATGCAGATGTTTTTTTAAATCGGAATTTTCGGGATTTTTATGATTTAAACCCGGGATTTCGGGAAATAAATTAATTGGGAATCGGGATTTCGTCACTTTTTAAGTGTCTATGTAGTTCGGAATTTCGGGGTTTAGAAAAAAATCAAATCGGGATATGAGACCCCTTTGCCCCCTCTAATGTGAATTATTTGAAAGGTACATTGCTAAGTACATTTATTTCAAATCTGTGTATTTCCATGAAGTTGTAAAGCGTCGACCGTTTTATTTTGAGGGTTGGGATTGGCTGTGGATTTTCAACATGTCATTTTTTAGAAATATTTCTTGTTACAGCGAATTTCGAAACACCTGCGCGTTTCATAAAACGATGTGCACGATCTGGGTGTTATCTGTCAATCAAATGTATGTCAATCATATTATGCAATTCAATTGATATTCACCTATCGAACAAAGAGAGCGCGTATCTGAACGTCAATCAATTATCTGTAAAAAATGTATATTTCATTTAAATGAAAATATGTCTATTTCATTTTTGAAGTATTTTGATTTCCTTCGTGAAATGCTTACAAAATAAAAAGACATAATTTTTACTATGATCAAAATTAATTCGTCGAAAAGCCGTTATAATTACCGAAAGTATGAAGTGTGTTTTACACAGATCTGATTTAGAAATTTTGAATTTCTTTAACCAGTTTTATTAGGATTCCAGTCGATGTTTTAACCATTTTTGTCAATTTTTGCCTTAATTCTCAACAAAATTAAAACACATATCAGGTCGAATGACATATCAATAAGAATAATACAAACAGCTAGGAATAACATTTATATCGAGTAGACCGAATTATGCTGAGTTTGTTCTACTTCTATGCTATGTGGATTATTACAGAATTTTGAACTGAAAGGATAATACATTTCTTTTGTAAAGTTCAATGAGTAGATATATGTATAGATAGTAAAATAGTGTAAATTACAAAATTTACTTATATATAAAGAAATGAAGGACTTTAGGTAAACGTTTTACTCCATTTTGTCTGGATTATTTTTATGTATCTTTCTGCGTCTGTAGTAAAAATCCATAGTGTATATGTCGTATGTGCACATTCTACAAGTTTTCTTTTGTAAAACTCCCAAATGTTTCCGCTACAAGTTAAGTTCAAGGCAAGCTGTATACGACGCGTTTATATATTAAACATGAATCCCGGGACCTGGATAATATCACACAATCATTTTGGATAATCTACTTTATGTTTATTTATTTGTGTAGAAGTATATTTAACAGACACCGTTCATTTTTGCACCTTTAAAAATGATATTCGGAAATCCGACCAGCCAGTGAAAAGTTTTTTCTCATCTGAAATGCATTGAGATAACACAACAAAAATGCATTGAGATAACAAAAAAAATGAATAAGACAAACAAAAACACCAATACAAATAAACAAATTAATTATAAAAAACAAATAAACCAGAGACTTATATATAAAAAAAATTTAAAAAGCCGTTTCAGCCGTTTAAACATGTCTCTGGTCGTTTAAAGTATATCCGCCGATTAGAGAGTTATCTTTGAATCCTGAGTCATTCTGATGAATTTTTTTTGTCATGCTGGACATTTGCTAATTACATTTTTATGAAAGGTACAAATAAAAACTTTCTTTTCTTATTACTAGATCAGCTGAACTGTGCAAACCAGTAAATAGCAATAAAATTGTTATTGAAAGAAATTAAATTAAAAAAAATAAATAGTAAATATTGAAATTTAAATAATGTAGTAATTAATGAATTGAACTGAATTGTCAGATTTTTTCACGTTTTATGGCCGTATTTTTTCCCAAAACAAACACAAATATAACTCCTTTATTTTGTAATTTTTGTACATGTATGCTTTCAACCCTTACGGGTAACACTGTGCATTTCTGAATACAGTTTTTTTGTCATATTTTGGTGCGGGAGAAAAAACATCTCATTCCTGATATAAATAATGTTTCTACAAATCTCTCAATATTCAATGGTTTGTGTAAATCGAGTAGGCCGGATATGTTTTTCTTTTGAAATAATAAACGGAATATATTTACTTCTCTTGCATAATCTGAATGATCATATGAGAAAAGTAAAAATACAATTCTTAAATTATTCATGCAACTTCGTGTATCAATATCATAACGAATAAAAACCATTTTGAATTTATTACAACAACGAGATTTCTTATAGCCACAGATGAAAATTTCTCAATGGACATGCATTTGTTTTCTTACAAAAATATGCAAATATTCACATAATCTGAATGAACGGTTTCAGTTTGGTTGACATACATATATCACGTCCTGTTTAATCGATTTCTTTAGAACGTGTATGTTCCAGACCATACGCGTATTTGGACCGTACGCATACGGTCCGGACCATACGAGTATTTTTTCGAAAAACCCATACGGTCGGACCGTACGCGTATGGTCCCACCGTACGCGTACGGTCTGGCTAATTCAGACTACGTGTTCTTTGATAATTTATATCAATAAATCAATATACCAATAAATCAATATACCGTATACAATATTATATAATGAATTAAGCTCGTATGTTTAGAAAGATAAATTAAGCAGATTTTCTAAGAATCATTATTTTACAGAAAATAGAAGAGAAATATAAAAATTTACTTTACTGTAATTATGTTTTGGAGATGCCTTTATAAAATTGACTTATTACTTGAACGTTATTTGAGATAAAATAATAAAAAAATAGTGTTTCGTAAAGAATTAATGGAATGTTAATTTAAATAAAATAAATATATGGTTTCTCGTCTGAAAATCCTGAGAAAAAAAATCATTGAATACCACCTCTAAGAAACAACATTTTTTCCCAAATACCCGAAAAAGGGTGCAAATCCCAAAATCTCGTACAGGGACGACTAAATAAATATAACAGCGGAAATTACAAAGTGTTCCAAAAAGAAATACCCCTACCAGCGAACAAAATTTCTCAATGTAAAAATGAAGTGTATGTTTCACCTTTGATATTATTTCACTTCTTCTAATTAATTTCATTTCAGTTATATAAGTAATTCATTATTTTAATCAAGACATAATAATTTATACAGTTTCTGTATTAGTTAGTGCTATCAGTTTTGACTGTAACTTAATTCTGTTTAAATAACGGATGTAGTGTCTGTCTTTTCCTTTGTACTCATACGGTCTAAATATAAACGTATGGTCCAGCTCGTAGCAGACCGTACACGTATACTCATACGGTCCGACCGTACGCGTATAGTCCGAACATACTCGTACGGTCAGACCATACGAGTATACCATACGGTCCGGACCGTACGCGTACGGTCCAAATACGCGTATGGTCTGGAACATGTATATTGCATACGACTATCGTACGTTTGATTGACAGATAACATCTGGTCCGTGCACATTGTTTGTTTAGGCAGTTTTAAGAAACGCGCATGTGTTTCGAATTTTGCTGTATTTAGACAAACTGGGCTGATACATATGCTGGTGGACAGTTTGTACGGGGCACCGAATGGGACTGTTGTAGTTTTGTACTCGAAATTCAATTTTGTACGGACAAAAGTGAGTTTTGTTCAACAAAAATGAGTTTAGATTAACAAAATTTATAACATACAACACATTTAAATTTTATCATTCAAAATTATCTTTCAGTGGACAAAAGTTACTTTTGTCATGACAAAATTCATTTTTGTATCACATATTTTACTTTTGTTACCTGATTTGAAATTGGGTAACAAAAGTCAATTTTGTATGCAAATTAGTTTAGTTTGGATTCCGTGAACTAATTTGCATACAAAACTGAGAAACATTATGACAAAATTTTTTTCACTAAATTCAATTTTGTGTTTACAAAATTGAATTCTGTCATAACAAAATCACTTTTGTCATGCAAAATTGTGATTTCAGTGCACAAAATTCATTTTTGTAGACAAAAGTCACTTTTGTCATGACAGAATTCATTTTTGTATGCAAATGATTGACCTACACTTGTTAGCTGTCCGCCGATTGGTTGAAATACTTGCAGTTAGCTCATTATTTGGTATAAAAGGTTAATATGGGATTGGAATCGTAAAATAAATCCAAATTTTAAAAAAAAATGAAACGTCGTTTAGTAATAAACTCTACGGAGGTATGCTCTTATAAGAATATTTATCATAGATTGTGTCAAAAACTTCAATCCCGATTCTTTGTTTGGTAATCGTTTTCAAAACCTCCCTCCCCTTTTGCTAATAAATGAAATATTAAGATATTTCAGAGTATGCGTCTCTGACACTAGCATGAAATACTTGCAAAATTTGAGATTTTTTTAACCATTCAATTTTTTAAATTCATGTTTGAATAGGGTACAATCCCAAATTTTGATGAGACAAAATTCTTGCAGGAGGGGTATTTTGATGAAATTTTAATTTTGTTACTATATGACTCTGTAATAATATTAACCATGTCATTATTTAAAACATATCTAAATTTCAAGAAAAATTGATGGAAATTAATAAAGTCATGGCCAGTGATACTAAAGTCTTTATCCCCCTTTTCTGGACAACTCATGTCCTTCATGTCAAATATTTTCACCAGGTTAATATTTTTTTCTAAATAATCATTTACAATAAGAACAATATCCTCATCTATATGTATTTTCAACATTATTTAGGGAAATCCATAAACAAATGAAATATATGGGCCTTACATATCTGAGACTAATATATGTTATATTAGTCTCAGAACATATTTAAAGCTCAGTTACAGGTCAATTTATAGGTCATTCGGTCTGACTGTAAGAGTTATCTTTCTTAGGTGTTCTGTACCCCCTTAAGATATCATTATGAAATGTTATTTGTGGTAGTGTACTAAATACATATTCCAAATTTCATGAAAAAGGTTGAACAAGGACGTATAATGAGAAGGATACGCAACTCATACACAATCCATTTGGCATTTTAAAATCTGTGGTTGGACGTTTGATATGCTTTCACTTTGCAGCTAACTACTGAAAAAATTTGTGTATGGATTCTAATCAAATGATGTTTTCCTGAAAGCTGGGACATTTTTACGTTGTTAGAGTTAATTTCGTTTCATAATAGCAAGCACTTTCTTCAATACTCATGATTGAAATTTATAATCAAGACATTTTTCATTGATTTTTTTTGTTACTTCCGGTTTACATCGGTAAAAAGTGCACCACAATTTGCACCTAAAGGCTTTAAAAGTAGTTTACAGAATTTCACAGAATTTCACAAAATTGGTATTTGCGTAAAGAGTGACATCTACTGCAATGCTAGAACAATTTTTGTGACCATCATTATAATATTTATGTTGTTTTTAAAGATAATGTCCAAAAACTGACAAAATCTCACATCCCGCGATATTTTTCAAATTTATCACGAGATGCTTATCCTTCTCATTATAAGTCCTTGTGTTGAAGAATAAAGAAATAAATGCAATTTGAAGTTTTGGGCATCCGATTGTTTCACCCCCTCAAATGTAAACACAGGTAAAAGTGTCCGGATGTTCGGAATTATGTATTTCATGGGGTATGGGGTTGATACCCTTAGACAGTAGTGAATATTCTTATCCCGATAGCATCACCCATATGAATGTCCTTGCTGCGAGACCCGCGGTTACTATATCCAATGAAAGGCCTTGTTACAAAATCGTGATGGATGAGAGAATTCATTTGCATATCCAAATTTGGGATATGTAAACTAATTTGCATACAAAATTGACTTTTGTGACACAAAATTGAATTTTGTGTTAATTTAAAATTTTACTTCTGTCCAACAAAACTCGACTTTGTCTACACAAAATCACAGGATAATAATTTAATCAACATTGCCGCGTACAAATTCATTGTCTCACAAAATTGACTCTTGTTATATTTAATTTACATATCGGGTAACTTAAGTCAATTTTGTATGCAAATAAGTTTATATTTGCATACCTATTTGACAAAATTCAATTTTGTCATGACAAAAATGAGTTTTGTCTATAAAAATGAATTTTGTCTACAAAAACAAATTTTGTCAATACAAAATTGAATTTTGTCAATTACAAAATTGAAGTTCTCATAAAACATAGTTTTGTACGACAAAAATGTATATAACAGTTTTGTACGACAAAAATGGTTTTGTTACGAAGGATTAAATTTTGTGTACAAAAATTGATTTTGATTACAAAATCACTACAGTCCCATTCGGTGCCCCGTAGCGGGTCGTCAACACTGTGTAGTTAGTACTGCAGTTCTTGTCCGAAAACGAATTCTATTGAAGACTCGGTATCTAAATTTAGAAATTTCGCTCAAAACTATGACATATCACCCTCTTTATAGTCCCGTCCTTAGTTGGTTTTGGTTTTTTATTTAGATTTTTTTTAATGATTTGTTTTTACCAGCTGTCACGCATTATTTGATTCACTGGTTTCAAAAGGTTTTGATTGATCTACACTGGAAAAAACAAGTTCTGAAAATGGCCACCTGCAAATCTACAACAATTTTGCTATATAGTAATTCATTTCCACTGAGCCATTGCTTCTGATAGCCGGCTTTGTCCCCCATTAAATAGTCTGTACTTTGGTTCAGGCCCGAAAACCTAATCTATCAGGAAACGTATAATATCTGAATTTAAGAAGATTTCTCTCCCTTTTGCAAAGGCCGGTCTGTGTTAAGCTTATTTGGTTTTTCATTTCAGTCCTATTGGTTATTGTTCTTTATCAACATCTTCAGGTTTATGGTACCGGTATTCCAGATGTTTTGATTGAAATGCACCGAAAAGGCAACATGGCCATCTGCTGAAACCACATTTACAATAACTTAGGCATCTAGTTATTTATTACAACTTGGTTGTTGCCTTCATTGGTACCCTGTTAGTACTCGAGGACATTCACAAACCCAAAAGTCGGTAGTTAGGTGTTGACCCAAAAATTCAAATTTATTTGGAAACTTGCAATGTCTAAATTTGAGAAGATTTGGATAAATCTAAGCAGTATCTCCGGCTTGCATATATCTGTAGTTAACTGGTTTTTACTTTTTATTTAATCCTATTGGTTGTTAGTTCTCTATTAACTTTCATACATCTTTTGGTTAATGGTCTTACAGACTAGTCTTCTTGAGCTAGCAGGCAGTTAAGCGGCGAGCACTCTTTGACTCATCTTTCTAAATTACATTGTACCCATCGTTTCTTTTTCAAGATAGTGGTCCCAGAGTTAGGATTCTACCTGTTTTGGATTTTATTCGTATTTTTGTTATACTATAGGGAAACGGGGTAGAGATATGGAAGGTTTGGCTACCAATCAACCGGTTTAACCTTACCGCTATAGTTTTTGCTAGTGCAAGTACTAAGTCCGTCTATCCCGAGTTCCTATCCCTATCTACGTTTGTCTCTTGTCTTTAATTTCTGTTTCCATAGTACAGTTTGCTTGTGGGTTGTGGCTTTTGATGATAATTTTCAGTCATTGTAGGTGTTTACTGTTATCTGTATTTTTATAATTTTACAAATGTTTTGAGTGATCTGCACAGAAGAGACAAGTAGTCAGCACTTCGATTGTCTCAAAAACCGGTTTCATTCAAAACTTGCTATCTTTCAAGCGCAAAACCTTCACTAAATCTAAATCAAGATTTACAACTCAAGCCCACATTCATTTTTTTACTCATCATCATAAAAAGACTACACTATAAACATATCATATGGGATAGGTCATAATCATATGCTTTTTCTCGACAGCAGATCAGTTAAAAAATGTAAGCTTGAGGTGTAGATCTTATTTTCGATCCAGTTAAAATTTTGCCACTTGGTTGATTGAGGCAAAATCTACAATATTTGGAGATATTGTTTAAAATTAAAGACTATCTCCCTCTTGCATTTATATGCCCTTAGCTGATTTTGGCTTTTTATATAGATGCTATTGTTCATTTGATCTCTATCAGCTTTCATACATCTTTCAGTTTATGGTTTTCCAGATAATTTAATTGATCTGCACTTAACAGACAAGTTGTCGAAATGAAATCAGTAGAAACTAAATTACAATAACTTTGGCATCTACTTATTTATTACCCCTTGGTCATTATCTCTGTTTCTTGACTGTTAGTCACACAGTGTTTTTACCAACCAAGTAGTCAGTACTTTGTTGCTGGGACGGAAACCAAAAACTGAACTTCCAATTTAAAATGTTGGAAGATTTTGTTTGAAACTAGGGAGTATGTCCTCTTTAATAGCTCTGTTCTATGCCGATTTTGGCTTTCCATTTAGATCCTGCTGGATATTCATTCTCCATCAATTTTTTTCACACATCAATCGAATTAGTATTACAAATGTATTGAATGGTCTGCACTGAAAAGACAATTGGAAGAAAAGGTCATATCCAAAAAATAAATGTAAGATATATTTATAAATATATAATTATCACTGTTCATATGCATCTGCTGATGGAATGTTAGTCCCAAAGGGTATTCACCAAAACAGTAGTCAGTACTCGATGATGAGCCAAAAATCGAGTTCATTAAAAAACTTACATTATTGCAAGCGTCGAAAATGGATAAACTTTCACTGAATCTAAACCAAGATTTACAACTCAAGCAAACGTTCAGTTTTTTTACTCATCAGCATAAAAAGACTACAGTGTATAGTTTTCAAGCGGGATAAGTCACAATTGAATACAATGTTGTCTTTTTCTCGACAGTAGATCAGTTATAGAAAAAAAAAGTTTGGGGGGTAAATCTTATCTGCAATCCAGTTGAAATTTACAAGTTTGGGAGATTTTGTTTAAAATTAAGGATTATCTCCCTCTTGCATAGAATATGTCCTCAGCTGATTTTGGCTTTTTAATTAGATGTTATTGGTTATTTGTTCTCTATCAGCTTACACACATCTTTTAGTTTATGGTTTTCTAGATATTTTGATTGATCTGCACTGAAGAGACAAGTTGTCGAAATGAACATCTGCAGAAACTAAATTTACAATAACTTCGGCATCTTACTATTTGCATCTCTGTCTAAATAGACAAAAAATATGTCATCGCAAACAATTTAATTTTTCCAGCTCTCACACAGTTTGAGTGCATTTCTGTGGAATGTGAAAACTGCGCCCAGATCCAGATCTTCCATACATCATTTCGTTACAGTTAACTTAAATTTTCTTCAATAGCTACAAATGATCATTTTCCCAAAGACCAATGATAAAATATGTTTCATGCTAGCGACCTAATTTTATTATCGGACTTGAAAGGAAATGAGCAAATTTTATAACGGACCTTCCATTCATCATTCCTGTAAAGTTTGGTTGAACTTGTTATAATGGTTTCAGTGATGATGAAAATATAACCAAAGGCTCACAGGAGACTGTATCGCTCACCTGGCTTTCATTTGCCACAATCAAGGTAACATTGTAAGTTATACAGTTGATCTTCAGTCTCTCAAACTTTCGTTCCTCGAACACTACCAATATCTTGAACTGTATTTAAAGTCTGATCATGTTTAACTATATTTCTTTGTTAGGCTTTTTTGTCAAAAAACGTTCTTGCTAAGGACCACTTTCGACACCAGTTTTGAAGTTGAGACTTCATTTTGTAAATGGCGATCAACGGACAATTTTCAACATCAGTTTTGAAGTCGCAACATCAATATCTATTTGGAAACCAAATTTCATTGAAATGGGACAATGTTGATTTTCCCCGCCTTTTTTTTTTTTGGCAACCATTTTGAAAATGGCGGTCAACGAACAATTTTTAACATCAGTTTTGAAGTTGCGACATCAATACCTATTTGGAAACCAATTTCATTAAAATCGGACAATGCTGATTTTTTCCGCCTTTTTTGGCGGCCATCTTGAGAATGTTGGTCAACGAACTATTTTCAACACCAGTTTTGAAGTCGCCACA
>MJUU01032108.1:81263-104129 GCA_002080025.1 Modiolus philippinarum | reverse complement strand
TTGGTAAGTACATGTCAGTCTGCCATATGGCTTTTGACCTTGACCTCAATTTCATGGTCTAGTGAACAAAGTTGAGTGTTTCTGATTATAATAGTTTCTTAATTACTGTAAGTGGAATGGTAATAATATTTGGCTTGTAGGTTGCTCTTGACTAGTACATGACTGTTTTAGCGACAAGCAGGGACGAGCGAGACATCTATTAGGTCCACTCTTGTCTATTTTATCTTTGAATGCCTTTCCCCTTAGGGTCCACTTCATTGCTGGCGATTATATTGGATGATGGATCAGCATCGAAGTAACAACACTTGCATGGTCTGCTTCTCATAAGCATCATTTATGCAAAGTTTGGTTTAAATCTATGCAGAAGTTCTCTAGAAGATCTTTTGTTAAATTAAGTTCACAGCTGGTGACACTTTATCAGCACCTAACAGGCATCATTCATGTCTGATTTAAATCCATTCAGCAGTTCTCTTGAAGATCTTTGTGCGCATTTCCCATAGGGTCCAATGCTGTGGGTCATATAAAATGACGGATCGGCACCTTAGTAAAAATACTTAGTCAGGACCTCATAAGCATTATCAATGCCAAGTATGGGTCAAAGCAATTCAGTGGTTCTCAAAAAGAAGTTCTTTGTATGCATTTTCCTATTGGGTCCAGTGTTAAAATTTAGTTCCCCATCTGGCCGCCGTGTTAGATGATGGATCGGAACCAAAGTAGCAACACTTGGTCAACACCTCATAAGCATCATTCATGCCAAGTTTGGTTTAAATCCATTCAATTATTCTCAAGAAGAAGTTCTTTGTATGCATTTTCACCATACGGTCCAATGTTAAAATTAAGATCCCCGCTGGTGGCCATGTTGGATGACAGATCAGCACCAAAGTAATAACACTTGGTCAGCACCTCATAAGCATCATTCAAGCAAAGTTTGGTTCAAATCCATTCAGTGATTCTCAAGAAGAATTTCTTTGTATGAATTTTTCCATTAGGTCAAATAGTAAACTAAGTTCCCCGCTGGCGGCCATCTTGGAAGAGGTCGTAAAACTTGACTGTGTTCAATAAAATATAGTCCTTAACATGCTGAACATTTTTGCAATTTAAACTTGACCTCTATCTCAAAGCGTTTTTGAAATATAGGACAAAAGTATAAAATCACGAAAAATTTGACCAATAAAGGGCCACAACTCATATATACGTACTTGGATTTTCTTCAAAATTTCCATGTGGGTAGATCTTAAGATGCTGAACATTATTGCAATTCAATTAAACTGAACATCTATTTGTTTATCTGTTATAGTTTTTTAGCTCACCTGACTATGCCAGGATGAGCTTTTGCCATCACTTGGCGTCCGGCGTCCGTCGTCTGTCGTCCGTCCGTCCGTCCGCCCGTCGTGAACTTTTCATTCAAAGATCTTCTCCTATGAAACCACTGGGCCAATTGGGACCAAACTTGGTCACAATAGTTCTTGGGTGGTCCCTTTTAAAAATTGTATCCGGCATGTCCGTACCTAATCCAAGATGGCCGCCAGCGGGGAACATAGTTTTAACATTGGACCCTATGGAAAAGACATTCAAAGATCTTCTTCTCAGAAACCACCAGTCCAATTATAAACAAACTTATCCACAATGGTCCTTAGATGGTCCCTTCTAAAAAAGGGATACGACAGGTCCGTACCTAATCCAAGATGGCCGCCAGCAGGGAACATAGTTTTAACATTGGACCCTATGGAAATTACATTCAAATATCTTCTTCTCAGAAACTACTTGTCCAATTATAACCAAACTTAGTCACAATGGTCCTTAGATGGTCCCTTCCAAAAAAAGGTATCCGACAAGTCCGTACCTAATCCAAGATGGCTGCCAGCAGGGAACATAGTTTTAACATTGGACCCTATGGAATATACATTCAAAGATCTTTTTCTCAGAAACTACTAGTCCAATTATAACCAAACTAAGCCACAATTGACCTTAGGTGGTCCCATCCAAAAAAGTATCTGGCAGGTCCATACCTCAGCCAAGATGGCCACTATCTAGAACATAGATTTTACATTGGCCCTATTGATTTTAAGGGGAACCCCTGCCAAAATTTTTTTAAATGGTGTTCTGTTATGGGTTGTAATGGATGGTGGATCTTTCAGTTGCCATGTAAACCAAACAAGAATACTGTAATTTTATGGGAAAAAAAAAGTATTCTGCTAAATTTCATGTTTTGTTTTTCCTATTGGAAATGCCTTTTATCTATGTCGGCCATGGTCCAGATGAGCGATACAGGCTCTTGAGAGCCTCTTGTTTTAATAAAAAATAAAAAAAACATTAAAATTTTGAAAATTTTACGGAAAAGGGCAATAACTCTTAGACGGGTCATCAGATTTTCTTCAAAACTTCAGCATGGGTAGATCTACCCATGCTGATCATTTTTTTATATCTGTAACGGTTTTTGAGTTATTTGCCAAAAACTGTAATTTACCCCTATGTTCTATTTTTAGTAACGTCAGCCATGTTGTTTGACCTAAGACATAGGAAATCATAAATTTGAAACTAGATACCCTAGTGATGATTCAGTTGAAATTTGGTTCCATTTGACCTAGTGGTTTCAGAGGAGAAGATTTTTGAAAGTGAGCTAAGGACGGACGGACGACGGACGCCAAGTGATGGCAATAGCTCACACTGGTATAGCCAGGTTCACGAGCTAAAAACACTTACTATGACAAACCGCATTTTTGTTGACAATGTGACGGGTGCCATGCGTGGTGCAGATCGTGCTTCCCTTCCGGAACACCTGATGACAGTCGGCCTAGTATTCAGTGGGAGTTCATACTGTCAGTGCTTTATTTTTTTTTATCTTGAATGTTGCCGTGAATATCAGATGTCATGTTTTAGTTTTTTTATTCGTTGGTGATGTTTATGACGCCGATTTGTCCTTTGCATTGTCTTTATATATATTGAAAAAAGACAGAGTTTATTCGTTGGTGATGTTTATGGCGCCGATTTGTCCCGTTTGCATTGTCTTTATATAGATTGAAAAAAGACGGGGGCACAAAAGCTTTTACGTAGGTACTGTTCAAGGATTATCCAGAGAAGAAACACGTACAATTGATGCTTAACTGGTTTTATCTAACTGTTAAAAAATGACATTACATATCAACCACCAAACCTGCCAATACCATATTCTAGCTAGCTTTATGACAGGAGCCATGCATTGAGAAGATCAACTTGTTGAGCTTTCCATTCCGGTATGAGGTGCTGTTTTGCTATTTGTTTCTCATTTTTGATATCAAAGAATTGTTCTTCATTTCAGAAATTCATTTTTTATATCATTAATTATCTCTTGATATAAAAAAATCTGATTTCTGATATCAGAAAATAACTCTTATTTTTCTCTACAGAAATTCGATTTTTTTTTATTCCAAATAATAAGTTCTGATATTAAAAATCAGTTTTATTTTTTGATATAGAAAATGAATATTTGAAATAAATAAAAAATCAAGACTTTTTTCCGATATCAGATATTCATTTTTTTCATAACAGAAAACCGGACTTTTTTTCATATCAGCAAATTGTGTTTTTTTTTTTTTTTTTTTTTTTTTTTTTTTTTTTTTTTTTTTTTTTTTTTTTTTTTTTTTTTTTTTTTTGTTTGTTTTGTTTGTTTGTTTGTTTTTGTTTTTGTTTTTTTTGTTACAAATATCAGAACTTCGGATTTTTTTTTATATTTACTGATATATAAACTCTGATTTTCTGATACCGTTAATTTTTTATATAAAAAAAAATCAATTTCTAAGTGTAAACAATATTTTGTTAGAATAATTCATACAACTGAGTAACACAATTAAATGAAAATACATGAAGAGGATTGAAAAAACAAGTATAAATTCCTCTCCCAAATGGAAACAGAAATTGCTGCAATATTTCGCATATGGTAATGATGACCACTAGAGAAAACAAAAACATGTAGATATGCAGTGTTAAACCTCGTAGAGACGTGGACCACACATTTTTCTGATATCAAAAAATATTTACTGATAATCATATAATAATTGTCTGAATCGGAAAATTCTGAATCTAGAAATAATCGATCTCTGGATATAAAAAAAATATGAGTTTCTGATATTAGAAAATCATTCTTTTTCATTTTTGTTAACAGAAAATATTTCTTGAAATCAGAAAATCGAATTTCTGAAATCAAATAGTTTTTTTATTTAAAAAAAATAAGTAAAATCCGGAGCACCTGATGATACCGGCTATGTTTCATTAGTAATATTTACGAACTTGTTATATGAAGTTCAACTCGGGGTCTTGTTTGTATTCACGGATATATAGCATATCGATTTCCAGGGAATGATTCAAATAGTAGAATCATGTCAGCAAAATGTTTGATGGGTGAACTCGTTTGCTGGTAAGTAACGACTGAATGTACTCGGAGAGCAAAAAAAAACTTTGTTTTATTTTATTTTTTTTTTATTTTTTTAACATTTAAAGTCCTTTATTGTGTTTTAAGTTTTTCTTGATGTCGACATTTTAAAATCCGTGTACACCACTTTTATCGGCGCAGATTTGACCATTTCCGGGTTTCCATTACGCCGGAGTACTCCGATATCTCCAATTGAGCACCACCATTGTTACACCGGCATGAAAAGTTCCCACGTCAGCCTGACAGAGAGAAATATTCTTCGACGCAACCATGACACGGAACAATGAAACAAGACAGAGATCGAATGCAAGCAAAAAATCTATACAATCAGAACAAAGTGGTCACAGGGATGTAGAAAACAATGCTACGAAGTCAAAAACCTCTAAAACATTCGCCACCCCTTCAAACATTACGACATTTATTGTGATGATAATTATTTTAGCTTCTGTTGGCTATTGGCGATATACAGCTATGTTGAAAGAACTTGTTAAACTCCCCCTAGACGTGGCAAAGATAAATGATGACAATGCAACCAGTGCTGCTGTAAGCCCAAATAAATTTTGGGGTTCATATAGATCGCATCTGTATTTTGGAATGAAAACTAGGTCACCCAAATCTCCAGTTTTTGGACTTATGTGGCTAAAACAGTTTACTCAGCAAATGCCACCACCTGTTAGACATTGGTGTGACCAAGGAGATGGGTTACAACGGTATGGCTGGTTGAAGCATGATGGTGTCAACTTTGGCATTCAAGAGATTGAGGAGAGAACATACAAGATTAGAACTGAATTTGTCAAGAGGATAGGTGGTAAACATGGGGGTGACTGGACAGCAAAAATATCAGTAGTACCAAAGGTGAGAAAAATATATGGGGTTAGGTACCAGGCATGTAAATGTGTGCTTCCACCATGCCCCAGGCCTTTCAGTTGATTTTCGATTTCCAGACATTTCGGCCATATGAAATTTCATCGTTGTGCAATTTCGGACTTGAATGTTTCGACCCTGTCTTGAGTTATGTGGTAGATAGTGTTGCCTTTCTGTATGAAACCCCCTGACATTTATAAATAGCCAAAATACTTTTTATGAACTGTTTGTGACATACATGTAAGTCGGGCTGTAATAAGCTTATACAAGACACTTCAATATAGAAAGTGTTGCCATCTTTAGTGTTTGTGTACAATAACACAAAATACAGTATTCCTCGTATTAAGCGCCCTGCTGCTATAAGGGCCGCACCCTTAATTTTGTTTGAAATACTTAAGCGCCCCCTCAAAATTCCAACTAGAAACCGTAATTTTCGTATTTATTTCGTACGTTTTCTGTCATTGGTTTGCTTTTCGTCAATTGCGCATGCACATGCATCCGAATTTCCGGTTGTAAACAATCGAGTTTCCATGTTTTTTTGTTTAATTTTGGTACAAACGACTTATTTTTTTATTTTTTACTTCTGTTTGTCAAAACTTTTGATAGTTGAAGCGATTTAACATTGATTACATCATGTACTTATGAAAGATTGAAGAATTTCGTTACACCAGCTTCGTTTTAGAACCCGGTTTTTGTCGTATTTAATAAGCACCCCCCTTTTCAAATTTTCTATGCGCCCTAGGCGCTTAATACGAGGAATACGGTAACACCAATAAAAGTACATTTTGTACATTTGTACAATACACACAGAGTTTCAGTTATTGAACACTCAGGTCTGACAAATTTCACACAGTAAACACCAACATGACCCATAGGTGCTTGAGGACAGGACCCTGTATTAGGCTCTATTGCCCCTCCCCTTTTTATAATATTTTCGCCGTTTTTCAATATTTGTTATTTATTTGTGCTATTTTATACTACAAAATGTAATATAACATATAATTATCGTCAATTTCCTATTTTACATATCAATGTGCCTTTCGACTTAGCTTTGCTCTATAAGTCGAAATGCACATTGATCATTGTTGATAGTAAAATAGGAAATTAACGATTAATATATTAGTACAAAATAGTACAAATAAATGACAAATATTGAAAAATCGTGAAAAATATTATAAAAAGGGGAAGGGGCCCAATACAGGGTCCTGTCTTCAAGCACCTGTGACATGACCAACAAACTTCCTGTTGTAAATTACATAGAAATATATTGCAAGTCATAAATATTGTTAAAAACACCAGCATTTCACTAGCAATTGTCCGACGTTGGTGTTTTCACTCATGGCAGACCAGGGTGTTTTGTAACTGTTTGTGCTATAATTTCAGACGAAACCTGACTGTCATGTTTGAAAACAAATAATTATAGTTTGCACTGATCAATATATTTAATTCAATGATTTTGATGTATTGAGTAGGTTTACTGTTGGTTAATTAGGTTCAAAGAAATATTTGGAACCAATCAAACAAATTATCAAAACATAAAACAGAATAATTGTTATTTTGTTTTCCAATTTACAAATGTACAAACAATTCAATCATTGTAAAAACATTGTTAATGTATATGAAGTTTATAAATAAAATGATATTGTCCAATTAAAATATAGGTTAATAGTTAGAGAAGAAAGACACCAATATAAATAGGGTTTACATATGTAATTTAACATATGGCCGGTCTGAATTTTGGCTGAATCGTCAAAGTCTGAGGTTACACCATGGCCGAAACGTCCTTCTTCCATTCATTTTCATGTTATCATAGTATAATGTACAAAAATGTACAAAACTTTCATTGATATCCATGATTGTAGGCATTGATGTAAAGATGTTAAAAAATGGATAACAGGAAACACCTACAATGGCTGAAAATTATAATTACATGCAACAATTTGCAAGGGAAGTACACAAGAAAAACACGTCTAAGACAAAAGACAAACGTAGATAACAATAGGAACTCGGGACAGCTGGACTTGGTACAGGCACTAGCAAAAGCCAGCGGTAGGGTTAAACCGGTTTATGGGTACCCAAACCTCCCCTTTATCTGTCCCGTTTCCCTATAGTATAAAAACATACGAATAAAACCCAATGCAGGTAGACTACTAACTCCATGACCACAATCTTGAAAGGAGAGAAAAAGACAATACATAATTTTGAAAGATGGGTCAAGGGGTGCTCGCCGCTAAACTGCCGGCTAGCTCAAGGAGCCTAGCCTGCTGGTAGATCACTGTCGCACTACGGAAGAAAAATCAAACTCAAAACTTCCCGAAGGGTTTGGTAAAGAATCATCATAAATTTCAGTAGACATCGACAGTATCAGCGAGAGGCCAGTATGTGTGCAAAATTTTCAGGTCACTAGGTCTCGAAGCTAGTTTAACGGATGCAAGCAGAATATCTTGCCGATATCCCATATTACGCAAAGAATGTAAGTTACGTCCCAGCTTTTCTGGATTTTTAATCAATTTCTGGCATTTTTTGACAACAGTTCCGTAAAATTGAGGACTAGAAATGCCCATTGTAATAAGCTGTTTATGAGTAATGCCATATTTAGATATAACATGTTCATATCTATTACAAAACTTCTTAAATGTATTCAACAACTTATGAAATCTGTAACCCTGTTGTAAAAGTTTGGCTGTGATAGTATGGTTACGTTCATTGAAATCATCAAGAGTAGCACAAACTCGTGCGAATCGTACCAGTTGAGAAATATTACACCCCTTAGGATGGAGCAAGGGGAATGTCACCGTCACGAAAAGGGAAATTAGTTATAGTGAAATCAAAATCATCCCTTTTATCATATATTTTGGTTTTAATTTTACCAGAGTCAATAATGATAGTCAGATCCAGAAAAGGGCAACATTTGGAATCATTGTTAGCTTTATTTAATTTCAGTTATTGTGGATATATATACATAATCTAAAAACTGGGGATTATCAATAGTAAGGATATAGTCAATATACCTGCTGTTATCATTGAAAATAGAAATGAGTTTATCACTGTTAGGTATGGTTCCGTTTTGAAGTTTTTTCATGAAATCTTGTTTGTAACAGAAAAGAAAAAGATTTTCAATGAGAGGTGCACAATTTGTACCCATGGGAATACCAATGACCTGTTGATAAATAGTGTTGCCAAAACGGACAAAAATATTGTCCAGCTAAAGATTAAGTGCATTAATCATATCATCACATGTCTGCTTCAGTAGTTTGTTTGATTTTCCCGGTGATGGGTTTGTTGGCATAACAATTTCAACTAATCTGCTGATCAGTATATTAAGATTAATAAAAGATTTACCACAAATCACGTTTAAACATATCCATATGATCAGATTGAATGAAAACATTTTCCTTGCCATGTCAGATATTCATATATATCCCATAATTAAATTTACACTGAGGTCATTTAAATTTGTTCAGACAAAAGATCAAAGAACAGGGTGGTTGAGTTCCGCTTGGACACGGGTATATGACAAGTGACATTTACACGCTAGAAATCTAATTACTTAATTAATTACAATGACAAATTTATTGGGAATTTTACTGTTCTTTCTCGAATGCATAATTAAACTTTGACATCAAGGTAAAATTGCGTTGAAATTTCTGTCATTGTGACCTTGACCTTTGACCTACATTATATTAAATAAATATGGTTCTTCCCCTTCTAATATCCAACAATATATCCAACTTTTATTTCAATTGGATGAAAACTCGAGTTATCGTCTGGAAACCAAAATTTTCAGAAATTTTTAATCTTTACCTATTTTCTCAAAAATCAATAGGGTTCCTTCCCTTCTAGTATCCAACAACATATCAAAGTTGCATTTCAATTTGATGTAAACTTTTCGAGTTATCATGTGGAAACCAATTTTTTAGCTCACCTGGCTATGCCAGGGTGAGCTATTGTAATCACTTGGTGTCCATCGTCCGTCGTAAATTTTTCATTCAAAGATCTTATCCTCTGAAACCACAGGGCCAATTTAAGCCAAATTTGGTCACAATAGTCCTTGGGTGGTCCCCTTTAAGAATTATATCTGGCAGTTCCATACCTCATCCAAGATGGCCGTCAGTGGGGAAGAGAGTTTTAATATTGGACCCTATGGGAAAACACATTCAAAGATCTTCTAATCTACCAATCCAATTATAACCAAACTTAGTCACATTGGTCCTTAGATGGTCCCATCCAAAAAAGGTATCGGGCAGGTCTGTAGATATTCAATATGACCGCCAGCAGGGAACACAGTTTTAACATTGGACCCTATGGAAAACACATTCAAAGATCTTTTCAGAACCTACTAGTCCAATTAGAACCAAACATAGTCACAATAGTCTTTTGATGGTCCCTTCCAAAAAAGGTATCCGACAGGTCCGTACCTCATCCAAGATGGCCGGCTGCAGGGGAACAGAGTTTTAACATTGGACCCTAATGGAAAAATAAAGACATTCAAAGATCTTCTTATCAGTAACTACTTGTCTAGTTAGAACCAAAATTAGTCACAGTGGTCCTTAGATCATGTATATGGTCCCTTTCAAGAAAAGGTAACCGACAGGTCTGTACCTCATCCAAGATGGCCGCCAGCTGGGAATATAGTTTTAACATTGGACTCTATGGAAAATGCATTCAAAGATCTTCTCAAATACTACTAGCCCAATTAGAACCAAACTTGGTCACAATGGTCCTTAGATGGTCCCTTCCAAAAAAGGTATCCGGCAGGTCTGTACTTCATCCAAGATGGCCGCCATCGGGGAACATTTTTTTTAACATTGGACCCTATGGGAAAAGACATTCAAAGATATTCTTCTCAGAAACTACTAGTCCAATTACAACCAAACCTAGTCATAATAGTCCTTAGATGGTCCCTTCAAAAAAAGGTATCAGACAGGTTCGTACCTCATCCAAGATGGCCGCCAGCCAGGAATATAGTTTTACCATTGGATCCTATGGAAAACACATTCAAAGATCTTCTCATAAAATACAAGTTCCATTAGAACCAAACATAGACACAATGGTCCTTAGATGGTCCCTTCCAAAAAAGCTTTCCGTCAGGTCCGTACCACATCCAAGTTGGCCACCAGCGGGGAACAAAGTTTTTACATTGGACTCTATAGAAAACACATTCAAAAGATCTTCTTCTCAGAAATTACTAGTCTAATTAGAACCAAACATAGTCACAATGGTCCTTAGATGGTCCCTTCCAAAAAAGGTATCCGAAAACTCTGTACCTCATCCAGGATAGCTGCAAGCAAGGTACATACATTTGTAGTTTTAACATTTGCGGACTGTACGGGAAAAACTCATTAAAAGATCTTCCCTAAGGCAGCCTCTGCAGGGAACATAGTTTAAACTCTGGGCCCTATTGGACATGTCATTCATCTCTCTGTCAGCCATGGTCCAGGTGAGCGATACAGGCTCTTGAAGGCCTCTTGTTTCTGAAATTTTCAGTCTATTTTCGGTCACCGTGACCTTGACCTTTGATCTACTTTTCCTCTTGTTTCTGAAATTTTCAGTCTATTTTCGGTCACTGTGACCTTGACCTTTGATCTACTTTTTCCAAAATCAATTGGGTTCCTCTCTTCCTAGTATCCAACAACATATATCCAAGTACATTGTAGTTTAATTTCAATATTGGATGTAAGGGACCGACCATTTAACCTGAAAAGGGGGGGGTTATGGTTTTTTTTTTCTGGACAGAAACAATTTATTTATTTTTTTCTCGTGTATCAACAAATTATTTTTTTTTCAAAATTAACATTATTTTTTGGGGCAGAAAGGTCCGTCAGAAATTTTTTTTTCATCATTTTGGCAGCCAAAATATTTTTTTCGCATAAAATCGGCTCCAGATTATTTTTTTTAGAAAAAAAACCATAGCCCCCCCCGTCAAGTTAAATGGTCGGTCCCTAAACATTTTTTGAATTATCATACATGTAGGGAACCAAATTTTTCTGAAATTTTCAGTCTATTTTCGGTAACTGTGACCTTGACCTTTGAACTACTTTCGCCAATATCAGTAGAATTCCTCTCAACAATATATCCAAGTTTCATTTCAATTTGATGTAAACTTTTTGAGTTATCATCCAGAAACCAATGTTTGACGCCCACCCGCCTGCACCACCAAACCAATTGCAGAGTTCAACTGGTCTTCGCTGCAACTCGGCTAAAAACCCGAAAGCTTGACTATATGCAACAATTCTACGCAAAATTATATTCCTAAATCCACTGAAAATTTAGGAACTTGTAAGTTGTGTCACATGCCACGTGTCAAAATTAACATCTTTGGGCATCTTGTTTACACCAATATATGCAAGACCTATGTCGAAAATGTGGACCTGAAGCTTACTGACTGTACAACTGCAGACTGTATGCAGCAATCCTATACCAATATTAAATTTATAAATATAAAAATGTAGGTCACAAGAAGACTTAGACGGATGGACTCGCTGACGGACAAACAGACAGAGGGTACAACAATTTATTCCCGAACATCCAGCTAATTAGAACCCTAGTTATCCAAAAGTCAAGAAAGAGTTGCAAGTGAACTGGTTTTACAGACGGACAGTATCCCCAAATTTCATTTCGAAAGTGTGGTGATAAAAATGTAGCACTAGTATGTGTCTTTGGTTCCTCTCCAACACAAACAATTGAACTAGAAAAGTTTATAGGCATACACCCATTACATGAAACGGGGGAAATATGAATGAAAACGGGCTTCCTACATCAAAAATCAGGAACAAATCTTAAAAACGGGTACAAAAATTTAAAGCCGCATGCATGTGTATGAGGTGCCGTTTTACTATTTATTCCTTATTTTTTGATATCAAAAAATATTTTCTGATATCAAAATATCAAAAAATCGATTTTCGATATCAAAAAATCAACTTTCTGATATCAGAAAATCACTTCTATTTTTTGATATCAAAAAATATTTTCTGATATCAAAAAATCCTAATTTTGATATCAAAAAATCGATTTTCGATATCAAAAAATCAACTTTCTGATATCAGAAAATCACTTCTATTTTTTGATATCAGAAATTCGATTTTTTGATATCAAAAAATATTTGCTGATATCAAAAAATTATTTTGATATCAAAAAATCAAAACTATTTTCTGATATCAGAAATTCATTTTTTGATATCAGAAATTCCATTTTTTGATATCAGAAATTCAAATTTTTTTATATCAGAAAATATTTTTTGATATCAGAAAATAATTTTTGATATCAGAAAATAATTTTTGATATCAAAAAATCGAATTTCTGATATCAAAAAATATTTTTGATATCAAAAAATCAGATTTTTTTATATCAAAAAATCAGATTTTTTGATATCAGAAAATCAATTTTTTGATATCAGAAAATAGTTTTGATTTTTTGATATCACAAATTCGATTTTCTGATATCAAAAAATGATTTTTTGATATCAGAAAATATTTCTTGATATCAAAAAATCGAATTTCTGATATCAAAAAATAAAAGTGATTTTTGATATCAGAAAATCAATTTTTTGATATCAAAAATTTCAATTTTTTGATATCAGAAAATAATTTTTGATATCAAAAAATGTATTTCCTGATATCAAAAAATCGATTTCCTGATATCAAAAAATCAAATTTCTGATATCAGAAAATCATTACTATTTTTTGATATCAAAAAATATTATCTGATATCAAGAAATAATTTTTTGATATCAAAAAATCTAATTCTTGATATCAAAAAATCAAAACTATTTTCTGATATCAGAAATTCATTTTCTGATATCAGAAATTCGATTTTTTTGATATCACAAATTCGATTTTTTGATATCACAAATTCGATTTTTTGATATCAAAAATTCGATTTTTTGATATCACAAATTCGATTTTTTGATATCAGAAAATAATTTTTGATATCAAAAAATATTTTTTGATATCAAAAAATCGAACTTCTGATATCAAAAATTATTTTCTGATATCAAAAAATCATATTTTTTGATATCAGAAAATCATATTTTTTTATAAAAAAATATTTTTGATATAGTAAGAAAATGAATTTCTGATATCAAAAAATGCATTTTCTGATATCAAAAAATCGATTTTCTGATATCAGAAAATAGTTTTGATTTTTTGATATCAAAAATTCGATTTTTTGATATCAGGAAATATTTTTTGATATCAGAAAATAATTTTTGATATCAAAAAATAATTTTTGATATCAGAAAATCGATTTTTTGATATCAGAAAATATTTATTGATATCAGAAAATGAGGAATAAATAGCAAAACAGTGCCTCATACATGTGCTACAAATAAAGTACAGCAACAAATACATTGTACGCCTCCCGTCGTTGTGAAAATAAAAATTAAGAAACTGCTTTTCTGCATTGGCCGGTTACTATTAGGAAGTAATTTCTCCAAGAAAAGTTTAGATTCTGCATTTCTTGCAAGTACCAGCAATTAAACGGAGAAACTTTCTTTCATTCAATTATATTTGATAGGCATGCAACTATTACATTATTTCAACCCACTTTTGGTCTCTGAGCTAAACAGGGAACATCAAATTTATTTTACCTGTATTCCACTTATTACGTAACACTTCACATTTAAGCCATTTTGTTTCTTTTCCATGGCCCTTTGAAGACAGCAATGTTGATGATCTTGGCCCATTCCCACCTCTGTCTTCTAGTTTTTTATACCCCGGTTTTGAAAAAGCGGCGGGTATATAGTAATGGCGGTGTCCGTCCGTCCATCAGTCACACATTTTTGGTCAAAGTTTTCTCAGCTTTTATAAGTTGGAATGATTTAATATTTGGTCAGAGGCTTGATTACGATGAGTTGTAACGTGTAAGCTATTTTTGGGTCTGTCGTTTTGCTACAGTACTTCCTGTTTGTCGATATCTTGAGGTTTTACTACAACACACTATGGATGAGAAATTTTCGTCACAGTTTTCTCAGCTTGTATATGTTTGAATGATTTCATATTTGGTCAGTTTTCTCAGCTTGTATATGTTGGAATGATTTCATATTGGGTCAGAAGCTTGATTATGATGATTTGTAACAAGGAAGCTATTTTTTTTTGGTCTATCGTACTGCTACTTCCTGTTTGCAGATATTTTGAAGTTTTTAATTACACTATGGATGAGAAATTTTCATCGCAGTTTTCTCAGCTTGTATATGTTGGAATAATTTATTATTTGGTCAGAAGGTTGATTATGATGAGTTGTAATGTGTAAGCTATTTTTGGGATCTGTTGTGTTGCTACTTCCTGTTTGCCGATATGTTGAAGTTTTACTATAACAGACTATGGATGAGAAATTTTCGCAGCTTGTATATGTTGGAATAATATATTATTTTGTCAGAAGGTTGATTATGATTAGTTTTAACGTGTAAGCTATTTTTGGGATCTGTCGTATTGCTACTTCCTGTTTGCCGATATGTTGAAGTTTTACTATAACAGACTATGGATTAGAAATTTTCGTAACAGTTTTCTCAGCTTGTATATGTTGGAATTATTTCATATGTTGTCAGAATCTTGATTATGATGATTTGTAACGTGTAAGCTATTTTTGGGTCTGTCGTGTTGCTACTTCCTGTTTGCCGATATGTTGAAGTTTTACTATAACACACTATGGATGGGAAATTTTTGTCCCAGTTTTCTCAGCTTGTATACGTTGGAATGATTTCATATTTGGTCAGAAGCTTGATTTTTGATGAGTTGTAAAGTGTAAGCTATTTTTCGGTCTGCTGTTTTGCAACTTCCTGTTTGCCGATATGTTGAAGTTTTACTATAACAGACTATGGAAGAGAAATTTTCGTCACAGTTTTCTCAGCTACTTTTCGTTGGAATGATTTCATATTTGGTCAGAAGCTTGATTATAATGAGTTGTTACGTTTAAGCTATTTTCGTGTTTGCCGTATCGCTACTCCCTGTTTGCCGATATGTTGTAGTTTACTATATCACACTATGGATGAGAAATGTACGTCGCAGTTAACTTGAATTGTATTGGTGGGAATGATTTCAAATTTGGTCTGGAGCTTTATAATAATGAGTTGTAATGTGTAAGCCATTAACAGGTCTGTTGTGCATGCACTTCCTGTTTGCCGATTCTTTGATGTTTAACTATGTAACCGATGTATGTTCTACAAATAATGTAGAAATAGATGAAATAGAAAAGCTTGATTTTTTTAGAGAAAAGTTTCCTTTTTAGAAGAAAATTGAATTAAACTTTAAAAATAATTATGAAACATTGCTAAATACACTAAATGAAAATAATAAAATATTTTTATACAGTAAACTTAAAACTAACTATGAAATCAATGAATATTTATTAACAACAAATTTTGAAAATAGAAAAAATATATGTAAAATGAGAATAATTGACCATTTTCTAGAATTAGAAAGGGGTCGATATAAAAAAATAAACAGAAATGAACAATTATGTCAAATGTGCAATTCAAAAGTCATCGAAGATGAGGTTCACTACTTTTTCCATTGTCCAAAGTATAACAACATACGAAAACAATTTAATACAGTTAATCTTTCCGATACAAAAAACGAACAAGATAAATTTTTAAAAATTATGTCATCTCCGAATCATTTGCAGTTTGTTGTTCCATTTATTAAAAAGTCTTTAATACTGAGGAAAGTGGACTCTATAGCTACATGATTCTTTTATTTTATTTGCTAAGTTTGAAAAGTCTTGTTTATTTTGTACTGTAATTATATGTATTGCCATCAACTTCCAAGGGAGTAAAATTGTGCGTTATAACTAAACTAATGCTGTATTACCACTTCCTGTTTTCTTGGCTTGTATGAGTTGGGGCGATTTCAGATTTGGTCTGGACAACTGTTTAAAGAAATGTATTACACTTTGGAAGCTGGGGTATTCATTTGTGACCCAGCGGACCACAGTACTAATAGTTCAATCCTATTTTTATGTTTTGACAAGTGTATATATTTATTGTTTTACCTTGGGACTAATATATTAGTCCCAGTTTTATCTTTTATCGCAGTTCGACAAGAATTTTAATTTGTTTGTTTATTAAACACGAACTGCCACACAGCACTATTCGTTTTATTTTTACAAAAATTTAAGGCCGCGTGCATGTGCTACAAATAAACTACAGCAACAAATGCAATGTACGCCTCCCGTGTTAGTGAAAATAGAAAAATAGAAACTGTATTTTCTGCAAGGGTCGGCAATTGTACGGAGGAAACTTCTACAAAATGGAAAATATTCAACAACTCTTTAACAAAAGTTAAACCCTTTAATCCAAAAAACGAATGAGGTACTGTTGCAAGAAAAGGTGGCGGTAGAAAGACGAAGCCAATTACAATAGCACTGAACTTTTCTTTTAAAGTGCAGGGATAAAAAAGATTAAAAAAAAATGACCACATGGACTATACAACTAGCTATAGATTAGCCAGACTGTTTGACATGTTGGAAATGAGTGATCAATGCGTCACTTGTTTGACCCAGAAACCAGTTGCTGTAGACCCTGATTGTTCTTTATATCTTTGTGATATACAATTATTGGTATTTTTTTTACTGTTAAGGGTAATGATTACATGTAATTACAACGGATTGAAAGGTCAATTAACAGGTAAAAAAAATGTCAATCAAAATATATATATACATAAACATTACATGTATAGACAGAGTCATGAACTCTCCCTCCCACGAATAAAATCCATTAAGAATGGTAAGAAACATTTACCGACAATATTTTAATCTCCGTTTTCGATTGTACTTGACTACTACAGATTAAAAGATAAAGTAAATACAAGATATACAATTAAAACAGCTAAAAAATGCTAAATAAGAAAATGTAGGCTGAAACATTCTGAAGCCAGTTTGAATAGACAACAATTGCTTGATGATTATAGTTTAAAATGCTAAATAAAATGAACGTTTTGAAAACAATGGTAAATGAAATATAAAACTTGTTCAAAAATTGCATTGGAAAAACTTAAAAAATCAAAAGATGAAACAAAGCCACCGATAGAAATTAGTTGACTGACATAATGAATCGCTAACAAATCTGACCAAGAATCATGTTTTGCTGTTTATGCTATGTAGTTTCATTCTTCATTAAATCTGAACATTTCCACCAAGGAGTAATTCTATTATCTTGGTCATCCGAGTACGCGTCAGAATCACAATTGTGGGCAGCTTTGTTCTAGCAGCCCCAAGAGACCCTGGTGAACATATGAGCACCTTTTGTTTTGCACCTTTTCTTACATGATGAACAGCTAATCGGTTGTGAAAGAAACGTTGATTTTGGTGCTTTAGAGGCCCTATGGGCTGATGTAAATTGATCTTTGACGAAACAGCCATGATTGTTCCGGAGATGAAATTACATTGGTACAATGCAGAGAACTCCTCCAAATTTTTGAGTGATACTTTTCTCTCATCACAAGTATCCCGAGTTGGAGAAAGCTGCATGACGACACTGTAAATTTTTAGATTTGCCAAACAACTGGTAACGAACCTCATTCACATTACTTCGCATGCATCCATGCAGCGAATTGAAACAACGTGCTTTGTCATTGGTAAGATCTTCCGCTATGAGAAATTGTTCACTTAATTGGTGCCCCGCATCGAGATGCGGGTGCCCTATAGTTTTCACTTTGTCCGTCCGTCTGTCCGTCAACAATTTTTTTGGTCAAAGTTTTCTGGGCTTATACTTGTGGGAATGATTTCATATTTGGTCTGAAGCTTAATGATGATGAGTTGTACTGTGTAAGCAATTTTCAGGTTTGCCGTGCCACTACTTCCTGTTTGCCGATACTTTAACTTGTTATTATACTACTGTATGGATGAAAATTTTTGGTCAAAGTTTTCTGGGCTTCTACAGGTGGGAATGATTTCATATTTGGTCTGAAGCTTTATGATAATGAGTTTAACCGTGTAAGCAATTTTCAGGTTTGCCGTGCCACTACTTCCTGTTTGCCGATACTTTGATTTTTTTATTATACCACTCTATGGATGAAAATTTTTCGTCAAAGTTTTATGGGCTTCTACAACTGGGAATGATATGATATTTAGTGTAAAGCTTCATGATGATGAGTTATAACATGTAAGGTATTTTAAGGTTTGTCATGCCACTACTTCCTGTTTGCCGATACTTTTTAACTTTTTATTATACCACTCTATGGATGAAAATTTTTTGTCAAAGTTTTCTTGGCTTCTACAACTGGGAATAATTTGATATTTGGTCTAAAGTGTCATGATGATGAGTTGTATCATGTAAGCTATTTTCAGGTTTGCCATGCCACTATTTCCTGTTTGCCGATACTTTAACTTTTTATTGTACCACTCTATGGATTAAAATTTTTGTCAAAGTTTTCTTGGCCTCTACAACTGGTAATGATTTGATATTTGTTATAAAGCTTCACGATGTTGAGTTGTATTGTGTAAGCTATTTCAGGTTTGCCGTGCCACTACTTCCTGTTTGCCGATACTTTTTAACTTTTTTTTTTTAAAATATTTTCATAAACATATGTTGATAATTTGGTACAAAGGAAGAGACTGCCTATTGCGGGGCTCTCCTGCGTTCAGCAGTACCTCTAGTTTGTTCAAATGCACAGCAAATCCTTTACTGTGTAGTAATATCGCTTTTGCTTAACCTATGTCTTAAAAATACTCAAACGGTGTCACATTCAGTAATGGCACGAAACCTATAGCTAAGGCATCACAGGATCTAAAGCTTCGTTTTCTACAGCTGAATTTTGACCTTAGAGTAGTTCATGACAAGTGGGGAAGCTTCTCTTTGATCAAGTTCTGAAAAGAAAAAAAAACCGGCAAGAACTTCTACGTCTGTGTGAGAAGATTTTATAACAAGGGTACCTTGATCCATTATCTGAACAAAGCTTGGCATGCAGGAAGATTTAACTGCAATGTCCGTTGATCCGTTTGGCGTGCAGGAAGATTTAACTGCAATGCCCGTTGATCCACTGTCTGACTCTGTTTGGCGAGTAGGAAGGTTTTATTACAATTACAATGTCCGTTGGTCCATTATTTGCATCATGTATGGCGCACAGGAATATATTGTTACAAAGTCCGTTGATCATGTTCGGCATGTAGGTATTACAATATACGATGATCCATTATCTTAAGCATGTTTTGCATGTAGGAAGAATTTATTACAATGTACATTGATCCATTTTCTGAAGCATGTTTTGCATGTAGGTAAATTTATTACTACAATGTCCGCTTATCCATTATCTTCAGTATGTTTAGCTTGCAGGAAGATTTTGGCTTCTATACACCTCCCCCTGATTGTTTCACTGTGTTTTGACGATCATGTTATCTGCAACAGTGAAAACTGAAGTTGTACCAAGTGACTTCAACGGAATAACGTACAATTCCACTCAGATGACCAACACTCATTCTCATTTTTATGGCCGAAACGGACAGGTAGATTTCTGAAATTCGGACTTTCGGGTTTTATAAGAATTTGATTGTAATATGAAAATATAACATGTCTTAACATGTCTTACTTCATAATCCAACAATGGCCACTGTGTACCTATTATCAATTGTTGTGCCGTGGTGCAAGCGATACCCATGAAAGCACCATTGTAATTTACGTGACTTTGGTATGAACAATTTATATTAGTTGATAAAACAAACAAGTTTTACACTAAAAATGTTTGCTTGAAGTTAACTGAACAGAAAATACAATGACATGTGCAAGGATACTTCGAACCGACATTTAGCTGGAAACTTGTATCAACAAGAAGAAAAGTAAAAATAAAACACTCATACTTAGCAAATATTGTCTATAAATTTGATTATAAAACATGTTTCATGTTTCAAATACCCTAGTATTATGCAACGATCGTGAATAACTTATTTAGGAACAACAGAACAACAAACAACATGTCTGAAACCTAAAATGTCATTAATGATTTCGAATTGTGTAAGCATTGAACCATAATCAGACATTCAGAAACACACCTCTTTGTCACATAAATTTCAGTTAAAAAACTACTTTTTGGGGATGGTTCACATCTTTGAATGAATGATCTGGTGTTATACATACGTATGTGAAAAACTTTCAAACTTTGCAATACCTTTGGACAAAGTATACCAACTTATTCTAGGGAAGCATGATTGTCACGTAAATTTCACTCATTTCTAATATTTGATTCTCAAAACGTAATCCATTGATAGAAAAGGTTCAAAACATTAACAAATAATGCATAATACTCTGTCATGTTCTAAGCAAATGCATAACAGCCTCATCGCGTACTGTATAAATTTTTGAATTGGTTATTGTATCCACAATGTCACGTAAAATTCATTTGTTATGACCCTTAGGAACTTCTGCGATCTTATTCCTCTCATTGCATGAAATCTTTTTGAAAAATAGCTTCCTCATTCCATTCTGTACAGATTCGTGTACAAAAACCAATAATATATCCCTTTTTGCTTCAGCATTCGTTTGTCAATGTATTATTTCAATGTGAATTTTACGTGACATTCTTTTTCTTAAATTTTCCCGTTCATAACTTCCTTTATGTTTATTATTATTTCATTTTAAAATGCTTTCTGGCTGTTGATCCATTTTTTTCATCAGATACTTATAAGGTGCCATTGACAAATTGAATTTTCCAACAAACAACAAAATCTAGAAATTTAGTAGTTCTTCAGATATCAATTTTGCCAACTTAAGTGTCTTTTCAGTGCAGTATATCATCACATATATATTATCATTTCTTTACTTATATGTTTAGTTCAATTGCTTAAAACGGTGGTTATAGAAAAATGGTCTGTATTGTCTTCAAAATGGTCAATAACTTGGTTATTATTAAGAGGAATTTTACGTGACAGCAGGGTTAATTTTACGTGACATGATAATCATGGTCCAATGTTGAGCTGGAAGTATGCAGATCATTAAAAACTATCTATTCATTTAATTCTGCATTATTTCTAAGGGAAAGTGCTACGAACCGGTATTGAATCAACTGAAATGTCACAAATTCACAAATTCTACAAAAATAAGATCAGTGGGTAAAAAATCGAAAGAAATCTTGCCATAATATTTATTGTAGTGTATTGATTTCAAATAAATGGCGGCAAACAACATTTTTGATGATGTAACAACGTATGCCTCAACAACAAACAGATCGGATGAGTTTGTAGTCACTTTTTGTAAAATGTGTCACGTAAGGTTTCAGTCACGTAAAATTAAATTTTGACTTTTAAACCAAAAAATAGACAAAGCATTTGTAATCAATTTAAGTTTTGGTGTATAAACGACTTGTATACATTGTAAGCTTGTGTTAAATTACACTAAACACATTGTAGTGATTCAGGGAAAGAACAGGAAGTTCAGACAAAAATACCCCAAAGGTGCTCCTGTTGTTTAAAACAGTCATCCAGAAAAAAATACTTCTCCAACGGGAAAAAGGAGTTTTGAATTAACCAATATATCATTAAACGAAATAAAACAGCACATTACTGTCAGGTTCTAATTCTGTTGTTATTCATTTTAACGTCTTTGAAAAGCATGTCACGTAAAATACAGGCAGTTTGTGACAAGCCTATAAAGACGAATTTTTCTAAACATTTTAAGTTTAGAATAATTTTATTGACTGAAATTCGTGAATCCTCATAAAAATCCTATATTGAAACCTGGTTTTGTCCAGTAATTTGTAAAGCAAAGTTTTCTTGCATGTTAGAAAGTGTCGAAAAACGTTTGTGACATTGAATTTAATAGGGGGCCAAGAAACGAGATATGTTCAAAAGAACTTAAAATATTTGATTATCGGTATCAGTCAGCTTTATTTGTAAGCAGGTATGATGTACCTGTATTACAGTATGCAAAACGAGTATTTTTTTATTTCAAAAATGTCCCCTTTTAAGAGTGTAAGTACCTGTGACATGTTTTCGGCCATAAAAATGAGAATGAGTGCAAGCTGATTGAATAAAATGATTTCCGTAGGGAAATGTATGCTGACAGTTTAAACATACATTCCAGTCGATTACTAGAACTGTTATGTGGCTAAAAAGGGCTATATAGTTTTTCGCCGTGTTTCATGGTATGCATTAAGTTTTTTTTTTCAGTGCAAGTATTGAATTAGTTATAGATTTTATTTACCATGATTTTAAAAGCATTCATGTTGTATAGGACTATAGACAAAATTGTTGTCTTTTCAATCAACTATCTTTAGAGAGTTTATCAATAGATTTTGTCAGCATTTATTTTGTACTTCAACATATTTTTAACTTCTCTTATTGTTTACCGCCGTGCGCGGTCCCGGCTAATGAATAGGCCCACAGCATCCTCTGAGCTTGGAGTATGAGTCATCCTAACAGAGGACCCCGAGGGAACCCCGGGATTTAGAAATAGGACCTAGTGTCTCCGGCTTGCGGGGTGTGACCCCTCCTAAACGGGGGCTGACCCCGAGGGTCCCGGGATATAGAAATAGGACCCATTCCGTGGTTGTGCGGGATGAATAAATACACAACCCATCTTTCGGATGGGATGTAAACTCAGGTCCACGTGTTGGAAGAAATGCCACGTTTCCTGCACGTTAAAGAACTCTTGAAGCAAGCTCTTTTCTGAG
>MJUU01032108.1:17994-79731 GCA_002080025.1 Modiolus philippinarum | reverse complement strand
CCAAGGTCAAGGTCACAGTTGCTAAAAATAGACTAAAATTTCAATAAAATTTTGGTCTCTGAACGATTACTTGAGTATTCTGCATCTGATCAAAACCAAACTTGGTCACTTGCTTACTTATCACAATAGACATAATCCCATAGATTTTAGCGTTGATACCACCAAGGTCAAGGTCACAGTTGCTAAAAATAGATTAGTATTACATATAAGACTGTTTCTCAGATTATTTGTTGGAACTACACATTATATCAAAACCAAACCAGTTCCAGTGCCTATTTATCACAGGAGAAAGATCCTTTCTAATAATATTTGATAAATATATATTGTATATAGTTATGCCTTTAATAATTTATGGGTTTCGATTGCAAGGAGGCGTGGGCATCCGTGTCCCATGGACACATTCTTCCATTTTTTACCTTGTAACATAGACTTTTCACGTATATGCCTTTATGGGTGGGTTAGACATTCAAACCTCTATTAATTGCATTATTATGTGCTGGGTGATAGACTAAATCAGAGACATATAAACCGTCTTATATGTCTCTGACTAAATACATTATTTGTAAAAATCAGCCAGGAGGTATACTGGTCAGTTATTTTTCGGCTTGTAGCCATTGTTCAATAAGATTTGGTTGAGACATGTCAGCAGAGTTTTGTGTCCAAATTTAGATTTAACAGGACGGTAAAGTCAAATAAGTTATGTTTATCAACTCCGAAGTAAAAACATCCATGGCCATTCGAAACAAGTATATATTGACAATACCTAAAGACGTTTTGTTTTATTTCAGGGTACAGCCACAGAAACAGTTGTATCTTTGATGTTTTATGTAGCTTTAGATGGAGATGGAAATATACAACAGGAGATAAATAAAAACCGACTTGTTGCAGTTACTGGATCAACACCACAGTTGGGAGACTTTAGACTATCATTCTCTAAACAGAAAGGGCCAAATTCTGGAAAGTATAATCATTTGATATCGTATGTGTCCAGACTTGACAAAATCAACGATATAGTTAAAAACTCATTCCAAGTAAAGGCGTGGGACAAAGCGCATACTATGCCTTTCTTTGCATTAGGAGGGCGCTTAGTGCCGAGAGAAAGTCCAGGTGGGCCAAATATTATGGTATACCAGGTAACCGTTCAGATACCATCGGAAATTGAGGTTATATTTGAGTCCTCAAGTTTTGCTGATCGACCAAATACTTTATCAGGGGATATTTTTCAGACCGAACTCGTGAAATATTCAACTGCTTTCGATACAAAATTTTCGGAAACATTTGATTTAGAAGGAAAGGGATTTTCTAAAGAAAATATAGATTTTGCTAAGGCAGGGCTTAGTAATATGATAGGAGGAATAGGATATTTTTATGGATCATCTGTCGTTCAGTCTAAGTACAATGACATTCCAATAGAGTATTGGCCTACAGCTTTATACTCTGGAGTTCCGTCTAGATCTTTCTTTCCACGTGGATTTCTATGGGATGAAGGATTTCACAATTTACTGATTAGTAGATGGGATAGTTCAATATCGAAAGACATTTTGTCACATTGGTTTGACCTAATAAATATAGAGGGCTGGATCCCACGTGAACAAATTTTAGGAGACGAGGCTCGTGCGAGAGTGCCCGTAGAATTTGTTGTTCAACATAACGAGAATGCTAACCCACCGACTTTATTTCTCCCGCTTCAAAGATTGGTCCGTGAAATGAAAGATAGTTCAGACCCAAAAGATCATAAATTTTTAGAGAGAGTTTTCCCTCGACTAAAAGCATGGTTTGACTGGTACAATAGAACACAAAGAGGGTTAGAACCTTTAACTTATCGCTGGCGAGGTCGAGATTTTAAGCCTGTGCATGAACTTAACCCAAAAACTCTCACATCAGGTCTTGATGACTTTCCTCGCGCTTCCCATCCAACGGTAAACGAACGACATATTGATTTGAGATGCTGGATAGCGTTAGCTTCTGGAATACTTTCGGACATAGCTCAAGCCCTTGGAAAGGATAGTTCGGAATATGAAGCGACGTATGCGGTCTTGACAGACAATAAACTTTTGGCAAAACTTCATTGGTGGCCACAGAAAATGAGATATGCAGACTATGGATTGCATACAGATAAAATTTCTCTGGTCAGACCTAAACCTCCTCAAAATGTTCGTCCTCAAGATATGCCTCCAATGCAGAAGGAAAGATCAGTGAAAGCTGAACCAGGCTACCAGTTTATTAATGCATTCGGATACGTTAGTTTATTCCCGTTCCTACTCAAATTTGTTGACCCAAATTCTGTGCAATTGTTTAAGATACTTGGAGATATAAAAAATCCCGATTTACTTTGGACAAGTTATGGTTTGAGGTCACTAGCCAAGACTGCACCATTATATAATAGACACAATACCGAACATGATCCACCGTACTGGAGGGGTGCTATTTGGATCAACATGAATTATCTGACTTTAGGTGCACTAAATCACTATGCCAATACTGAAGGAGAGTATCGACAGCTAGCGAAAAATATATACACTGATCTGCGAAATAATCTTGTAAATAACATCATTAAAGAATACCGGAGGACTGGATACATTTGGGAACAATATGATGACAAGTCCGGAAACGGAAAGGGTAGTCATCCATTTACTGGTTGGTCCGCTTTAGTTGTTCTAATTATGGCAGAGGAATACTAGTTGTATGATAAATATAATTGTTATAATCTGTATGATAAGGTGTAGAGCACCTGCAGGTATTCTAGTCAACAAGTAAGATATGAATCCTATTATGCTCGTCAAATTCAGTTTTTATTCGGTATTATGGGGTGAAATGGTGCATATCATTTATTCTTCGTCTTGTTTAGTTTTATATTATCAAGTTTTAGTTTTATCTCCCCTGGCTATTCCATGGTGGGCCTTTGCCATCACGTGGCGTCCTTCGTCCGTCCGTCGTTAACCCACTTTCGAAAATCTTCTTCTCCTCTTTACCACTTGACCAAATGGAACCAAACTTTCACTGAATCATCACTAAGGCACCTAGTTCCAAATTAATTATTTTCTATGTAACAGATAAAAAAACATGACAGCTGCTATTAAAAATAGAACATAGGGATACAACGCAGTGTTTTGCAAATAACTCTAAACCCATTACATATTTTAAAAATCTGACAGGGTAATTTCTTCAGAATTGCAAGATCTGCCTACTCTTCCATTTCGAAGGAAACCCAAAAAGCCACTCATCAGTTACTGCCCTTTTCCGTAAAATTTTCAAAATTTCCCCTCTTTGGTACCCTTTAAAAATTTGTCCGTCAAGTCTGCACATCATCCTAGATGGGCAACTTAGTTTAACATAGGACTTAATGGGAAACACACTCAAAGTTTTCCTCATAAACTACTAGGCTAATTGGATTAAAGCTCTTAGTCCCCCCCCCCCCGTAAAAATACCTGTACAAGTCTTTACCATATCCAAAATAGTTGTTATTAGGATATATAGTTCAACTTTGAAGTAACTAGCTTAAAGGTCTTTTAACGTACTTGAAAATGAGACTCTTTATTACTTAGGTTATTTGAACTGTCTTTTTCAGTCATAACCCAGGTGAGTGTTACAGCCTCTTGTTAGCATTGACATGACTGACTGTGCAATCTACTTTATACATGCATAGGTTTTAGTAGGCTGTCCAATCAAACAGCCAGTGATCCAACCTAGGGGTAAATTGCTGTTTATTTTGCAAGTAACTGGAAAACAGTAGCAGATATAAAAAAATCTGACATGTGGATAAAAAAATATCATGGTATGATCTACCTGTCCTGAAAGTTTGAAGAAAATCTGAAAACCTTTCTTGGAGTTATTGCCCTTTTTCCGTAAAATTTTCAAATTTTTTGTAATAGTTGTCTTGTATATAAAAACGAATGAGAAAGAGGCTGCGTTATCTTACAAAAATGTTAAGCATGTCAAGATCTACATGTGCTACAATTTTGAAGAAAATTTGGTGAATCATGAAGGAGTCACTTAGTTTTTTATGCTCGCGCGACGAAAAGTCGGCATATTGTTTTACCCTCGTCCGTCCCATCTCTGATAAGCTGCTATTCCGAATAACTCCTCCCACAATGTTAATGCATTTTACTTTGTACAGTGATTAGGCATGGATTGAAGATATGCATATTGTCATGGTTTATATTTTGGCCAAAAATTGTAATTTTGAGAGGTAGTTGAACTTGGACATTTTCTCAAAATGTGTGTTCTGTAACTGCTATTCCGGACAACTTTTCCCACAATATTAACGCTACATTTATTTTACTTTGCTCAGTGTCTAGGCATGGATTTAAGATGTGCATTGTGTCATGGTTTTGATTTTGGCCAAAATTTTTGATTTTGAGGGGCAGTTGAACTTGGCCAATTTATCAAAATTTGTGTTCTGGAACTGCTACTCCGGACACATGTTATTAATGCTACATTTATTTTACTTTGCACAGTGATTAAGCATGGATTGAAGTTGTGCATATTGTCATGGTTTTGATTATGGCCAAAAATTGTGATTTTTAGGGGTAGTTGAACTTGACCATTTTCTCAAAATGTGTGTTATGGAACTGTTATTCCAATATTAAAGCCAAAGTTATATCAATGCTTAGAAATTATATTTCCATGTTTTATATCAAACTGCGGGGGCATCATATTGTCTTACAGACACTAGCAGAGTAGCTAAATTTTATCCAAAACTTGAGCGTAAACACATCGGGAAAAACTTGAATGAAGGCAGCTGGGGCATTTACTCTCTAGTTTTTCTTTGAATTTTCATTTTTTTTTTTGGTTATATTTTCAAAATTATTTAAGATGGGGGCCAAGATTGAATAGCAAATGTGTTGAGCTTATCAAGAACATGTCCAAGATGGCTGCTATCGGGGAGCATAGTTTAACATAGGACTCTATGGGAATACCTTGTAAATTGTTCATTCTTGAAAATGGGTTCATACATCAAGTTAATTGGTATTAACTAGGTATGGTATCAAGATGGTTATTAAAAAATGTATGATTTTAGTACCGATCTTAAATCCAAGATGGCCGCCACTGCAGATCTTAGTTTGATATCGAATCCTATATTGTAAAAATGTTAATTGTCAATTCTTGAAAACCATCACATAGAGCAAGATGGTTTTAACCAGGCATAGTAACATGTTCGTTTTTTACTGACGGTTCGGCTATTATTCTACTACCAATTAGTTGTCACCTCAGATTAATCATTAAACCGTGTGGGAAAATATAGAGCAGTAGCTATTAGGTGAGCGATACAGGCTCATATGTGAGCCTCTGGTTTGTAAGATATGTTATATTTATTTTAAATTTTTAATGCCCCTAGGCTACCGCTTGTTGAATTATTGTTTATATGACCTTTCTGTAATTTGTATGTACATTTGTTTGTGTCTGGATAATAACTTGAGTATCTTTTCTTTATCAGCTTTTACCTACACTTCGCTTTATGTACTTCCAAATTTTATTTGATCTGCACTGAAGAGATATAAAATGTCAAAATGTGCATATGCAGTAACTAAATTCATAGTAACTTCGGTTTTTTGTTATTTATCAAGTCAAACTAAACTCGGTCACATGCTTTCTTATTACACAAGACAATACGGAAGTCCGGGGTTGGTACCACCAAGGTCAAGGTCACAGAGGCTGATATATAGACTAAAGTTGAAGAATTTTGGTAACTTAAGTATCCTTCATCAGATCAAAACCAAATTTGATTACATACTCATAACAAAGGAAGGAACTCTATTGGTCTTGTGTTTGCTACATCCAAGGATAAGGTCACATTTGCTAAAATAGAAAATCTTGGGTACAAACGCCAACTTGAGTATCCGCCATCAGATCAAAACATGACTTGGTTACATACTTGCGTGTACAAGGTCAAAGGACTGAAAAAAGTTAAATTGTAATACAACTTTGCTTTCTGATGATAATTCGAGTATCCCTCATCAGATTGAATCCAAAGTTGGTCACATAGCACATGATGATCCGAGATGCTACAACAAACGTAAGTTTAGACAAAAATTTCTTTAAAAAAATTAGTTTTCGGACAATAACTTGAATATTCTTCAGCAGCCCAGTTTGATTTAGCTTACGCTTAATAAAGCACAAAGAATTGCTCAGATATTTTTCCGACCATTTAAGAGAGGATTGAAAACCTGATAACCTGTTCAGAAACTTTTACCGGTTTCATGTTAATGTATCAATTGCCACCTCATAAACTTATTTCAGTTTACAATCATGTTTATTATTTTTAATGAATTTGAAGCTATGTTCGATTCATCCATAATCCTAGAAAAAGAGGACGTATGATTTGTAAAGGATCTATTCGAAAAGCAGGTGCAGGCAAAATCATAATTGATTTATTGCTGGGCAAGATGATTGTAACATGATTTTAGATATTGAAAATGTTGTAAGGCTATATTCAAAAACAGTGCTTGTTTCTCAAGCCATACCCTGGTCTTCTAAAAGCGGCCTGTCATCCATCTGATTAAATATAAAATAAAAAGGCTTGAGAAACAAACATTTCGAATGGCCTAAGAAATGTTATGTATAATTGTTTTTTTAATTTATGTTTTATTTTGATATGAGTATGTTTCATACTTGGCTCATTATTTGATCTCAGGGACCAAGTTTTTATCAGCTTTTCATAATCACTATCACCATTAAGAAGTTATTTTACAAGTGCATTAAATGCAATAATCATCAACTGCCATATTGTTATTTATTGTAATATTCTTGCCTAATTTGATGCTAAAATACAGATAGGGATTTGATTTAACTAGGTAATATGCTTTGTTAAAAGTATGGATGAAAATTTTGAACAAAGTTTAATGTTGGGGGGGGGGGCTGCTTTTAAATAAATTTTCATAGAACAGTACAAAACTTACCAAGGTAAAACAGCGCTATTCCGTTATTGGTCATCTTGAAGTGGGGCTAATTATTTATGCTGCTACATATGCAACATGTTTTGTATGTCTGTCAGTTTAGTTTAAGCCAAGGACAACATCTCCATGTAAACAGGGAAGGCAGAATGGTTCCTGGAGCGCAAACCAACCAATAAGTGAACTTAACACAGATAACTTTTGAGCAATTTACACACATATCTATTATAAACTATGCCCACACACCCTTTAAAAACAGAGAAGAACAATGTGCTACGGAGGGGTAGGTGTGTTTTAATTTATATCCGACTCGTTCATATGTTTGGTTTCAATATCTAACCTCTAAAGCTTAGGAAATGCTTCCTCGTTCAATTTTTTGTCCTTTAGCTGATCTTGGCTTGTCATTTTGAATTCTTATGGTAGTTTGAAATCTTTATACACTGTTTTTGTCTTTCATATAGGAAAAATGAAAGGATATGGAGTGAATGTACATGTGACAAAAACGCAAAAGATACATAGAAAACAGCAGTTTATCAAGGACAGAGCTTTATGATTTGATTAGCTCTGTAATGAAGAGACAAGTAAAAATCAAAAATGGCCATAGGCAGAAACTAAATTAACAGCAGCTTTTGTGCTAAGTTGTTTATGAATATCAATTTAGAACTGTTGAAATCCTATCATTGAAGAGGCCATAGAATCATTGCTATGAAAGGAAAACTTACAGTTGGTGTGTTAAAATCACTTTTGTCAAAAATCTTGGATAATTTCTAGGGCCCGATAATCCCATTTAGGTAGTTGTACGAGTTGTATCTGTACAAGGTTGCAATATCACATTATAAAATTAGAATATGTTGACAGATGAACAAAATTCATCTATTCGCACAGATGCACAGTGCTTTCGTAGTAATGATATCAATCCAGCAGCACGACAGAACGTACACCAAGGTCTTTTAGCATATATCTCGAATGAGATAGTAAACAACTACATTTTGTGATAAGAAATATTTATCTGCATCGGAAATAGTAAACAACTACATTTTGTGATAAGAAATATTTATCTGCATCGGAAATGAATCCATTTCTTTCGGAAGATATGTTCTCTATCAGATGGTCTTCCAAATGATTTGATCTTCACTTAAGAGACAAAAGTTGTTTGGCCATGAGCAGAAACTTCAATATTTTATTATTTATTACAACTTGGTCGATTCCTCTACTGGTTGGCTGTTAGTCCCTGATTGTATTCACCAGCCCAGTAGCCAGTACTTCGATCGGTACTGACCCGAAAACCGATTTTAGTTGGAAACTTGCAATTAATACATTTAAGGCAATTTTGCTTTAAACTAAGGAGTATCTCTCTTGTGCATAGCTCTATGCCTAGCCTATTTTTCTATTTAGATCCTATTGGTTGTTTGTTCTCCATCAAAAATGGTTCGGTTCATGGTCTCCCAAATGATATTTGATCTGTACCGAAGAGACATAAGTGGTCGAAATTGTCATATGCAGAAACTAAATTTATGGTAACTACGATATTTTTGTTATTTATTACACCAGAAAATTCCATATCCATAAAACAAAACAATGGCTGAGCGCGGAGCGTGTTAATGATGGACTTTGTAGGGGGAAGTCTTATTTAGATGATCTGCTCTGAAACTAGTACTGACAAAAGCAGACTTGACGAAATTGTACTGAAATTTTGAATGAAGGATAACCCATTTAATTTAACATGGCTGAAATCGGGGAACATAGGACCTCCTGGATATATAGAAAATCCAACCTAAAGGTATGGAAGGTTTTATAAATTTTCTAAACGTATTTCGGTTTATTGACTTCCAAATGTTTTTATTTGATCTGCACTGAAGAGACATAAGGTGTTGAAATGCACATATGCAGTAACTAAATTAACAGTAACTTCGATATGTTATTTTTTTTTATTTGATCCAGGTTGAACCCTATGGAAAATGTTATTTGATCTTGTTCTGTTTAAATTTCTTCGGATTTGCTGTGGTATTTCATACCTTTTGGTACGCAAAAAATGTAAATGGACGCTAATTGATGGCAATAACTTTCCGTCAGGTTACGGTATGCCTAACCTGTATTGACCGAAAGGGTCGGTGAAAATTATTGCCATCAATTAGCGTCCGTTGTCCGTTAGGTTTTCACATTTTTCGCATACCAGATTCGAAGGGTAAGTGTTAACTATTGATATCACTTGGCGTCTGTCGTCCGTTGGATTTTTACATTTTCATATTTCCCCCCTGAAACCAATTAGAACATTACTTTAAAGAAATAATGTATTTAAGGTCCTTTACATTAACTGCTCATTTCGTGCAAATAAAAAACAAACAAACAAAACAAAATAAAACAACATGAACACCAGGGTAGAATATAGAACAGGATTGGAGCCTACGGGAAAACATCTGCTGTGAATCTATTAAAGCTCTTCTGGAGTCATGTATACTCCCTTCTCACTTCTCCGTTGGTTCCACTTCTTCGTGGTATTCACGTTCATTTCAACCAAATTTTTAACTTTGACGTCACCGTTACTACGTAGCTACGTACCACGAAGATATGAGCTACCAGTATATATGATGTTCTTTACAAATGTTGCTAATTGTGTTTTAATGGGACAAAAACATGGCTGGCAGCTGGGAAGCATTGGATCCTATGGGGAAACATCATTTTATGTTGCCTGCACCTAGTACAGGATCGACACATAGGGATCACTATCCGTCGTCCGTCCGTCCGTCTGTCTGTTCATAATCTGGTGTAAAACTAACTTACAATTTCTTGATTGATATTTATGATGTTTTTCACAATTTTTCTCATTTCGTTTTCATAGTTTAATATTGTGCTCTATATAATAGTGAAAACACAATTTTCATCGTCTGCTCTAAAAATTTTCACGCAAATTTTATATACATTACTAGAATGGTGTATGGGAGATTATTTGTAAATATTGCTTATTTCGATGAATGCGACAAAGGACATCTTGGCTTGTCATTTTGAATTATAATGATTGTTTGTTCTCTGTCATTTTTTATACACCTTTTTGTCTTTCATATGATTTGATAAGCTCTGTAATGAAGAGACAACTAAAAAATCAAAAATGGCCATAGGCAGAAACTAAATTAACAGCAGCTTTGTGCTAAGTTGTTTATGAATATCAATTTGGATTTGTTTCTTTGTTCGTATGAAACCAGGTTCATACTAGTGCTAGTTCAGCAAAAGACAATAAGCTAGCCAAGTATTTTAGTTTCAGTTTCCGTTAAATAGATGATGTCCTGTCGTTAAACAATCCTCAATTTAAGGATAACTTTCATCTTGTATACCCAAATGAACTTGAGATTAAAGAGACCACTGATACACCATCATCAACATCTTGCCTGGTCCTATACCTCCACATTGACAACTCTGGACGTCTGAAAACAAAACTTTACGACAAGCGTGATGATTCCGACTTTCCAATAGTGAACTTCCCGTTTTTGAGCAGCAATATTCCCACATCTCCGGCATTTGGCGTCTTCGTTTCACAACTCGTTCGCTATTGCCGTGCCTGTAGGTTGTACAGCAAAATTACTTTCGGCTCAAAAACTTATACACCAAGGGTATATTTAGTCACTGTTGCAAATGTCACTACAGAAGTTTTATGGCCGTCACCATGATCTGACAGACCGTTACAATGTTTTTATTTCACAGATGAGAATTGATATCTTTGGGTAGATCCAGAGTTTATTACCGGACTGAAAAACACCGACTGTGACAAAACCGGACTTTTCACTGGCAGTTTGACGGGTGTCGCGCGTGGGACAGATCATGCCGCTTACCCTTCCGGAGCACCTAATGATACCTCAGTTTTTGTAGGGGTTCACACTGCTGGTGATTTAGTTTTGTGGCGTTTTTCTTCAATTTGTTTATTATACCCCCCGTAAATAAAGTTTGGGGGGTATATAGGAATCACCCTGTCCGTCCGTCTGTCCGTCCATGTACCTTGTCAGCGCATGTTCTCCTAAACGGCTGCTTGGATTTTCATGAAATGTTACATAGTTGTTGTACACCACCTGAAGATATGAAGATATGCATGAAGTCATATGGTTGCTGCCGGATATTTTGAAGGGGAGATAATTTGTCTTTGAATATTTTCTCGAAAAGGCTTTAGGACGAACCTTGTCAGCGCATGTTCTCCTAAACAGCTGCTTGGATTTTGATGAAATGCTACAGTTGTAGAACATCACCTGAAAATGTGCATGAGGTAAAATAGTTGCTTTCTGAAATTTTGAAGGGGAGATAATTTGTCTTTGAATATTTTCTCAAAAAGGGGGAGGACGAACCTTGTCAGCACATGTTCTCCTAAATGGCTGCTTGGATTTTGATGAAATGTTACACAGTTGTAGAACACCACCTGAAGATGTGCATGAAGTAATATGGTTGCTTTCTGAAGTTTTGAAGGGGGATAATTAATCTTTGAATATTCTCTGGCAAAAGGGGCGGACGAACCTGGTCAGCGCATGTTCTCCTAAACGGAATTTTGGATTTCGGTGAAATTTCACACAGTTGTAGTACACCACCTGAAGACGTGCATGAAGTATTATGGTTGCTGCATGAAATTTTGAAGGGGAGATAATTCATCTTTGAATATTTTCTGGTAAAAAGGGGGACAAACTTTGTCAGCGCGTGTTCTCTGAAACGTTTATTTGGATTTTGATGAAATGTTACACAGTTGTAGCATACCGCCTGAAGATTTGCATGAAGTAATATGGTTGCTGTCCATAATTTTGAAGAGGAGATAATTCTTTGAATAATTTCTGGAAAAAAGAGGGAAGGTTTATCAATGTGTCTATACTAGTATTGTGTCCACATTTGTGCTGAGTCCACAAATGTATTGTGTCCACATACACTTAAGTTTACACTTGCCATATTGATTCAGGGTTCAATTAACGGGGGTATAACTGGCTGCCATTCGGCGACAGCTCTAGTTTGTTTTGTCTTTGTCGTGCTGTCTCAATTCGTGTTGGATATGAATTGCCGTGATTTTTTATTTTTTATTTTGAAAGAGAAATTTACAGTTGGTGTGTTAAAATCACTTTTGTCAGAAATCTTGGATATCAATCGCATGTTCTTAATTACCTGAGGACGATAATTAGGTAGGTGAACGAGTTTTATCTATACAAGGTTACAACATCACATTATAAAATGAGAATACATTTGAAGATGAACAAAATTCGTCTTTTATTTGAAAACTTTCAATATCTAATTCAAGATTTTTTTTTTAAAACCTAAGGAGTATCTCCCTCTTACATAGCTTTTTCCTGAACTGATTTTGGCTTTCCTATGTAGATTCCGTTGGTAATTTGTTCTCTATCAGCTTTCGTGGTTATTTTGGTTCAATGTTTTTATTTGATCTGCACTGGAAGACATAAGTTGTAGAAATGCGGATATGCAGAAACTAAATTCATAGTAACTTCATTGCTATTGAGCAAGATTTCAGAAAGTTATTGAAGTTCAAAAAAAGTTTAACATTTGGGTTAACCAAATGTTGACGACGACGGAATCTATGGTCTCTATGTCTCGCCTTCGCGACATTCGTCGCAGGCGAGACAAAAATCAGTTACTAGTATATACTAGTAAAAGAAACCATTTTGTGAGAAGACGGGAAGGTGTCAAGAATAACAAATTGGAGTAAGTTGTACATTCTATTTGTTAAAGAACTCTTTAAAAGATCAGAAATTGGACATCTTTTCCCTGATTTTTAGAGATAACATTTTGTTCATGCAACTGTTCGAACTAATCTTATTTCAAAGTCTTTCGGAAGAGGATCGGTTTTTAAAATGTTCGGTTTATGGTCTTTTAAATATCTGCAATTTAGAGTCGGTCATAAGTTGTGGAAATCGCCATTAGCAGAAACTAGATTTACAGTAATTTCGATATATTTATTAATTACCACTTGGCCCATTCCTCTGCTGGTGGACTGGTAGTCAGTACTTCGATCGGTACTGGAAACTTGCAATATATAGAGTTCAGAACAAAATTGCTTTTAAACAAGGATTATCTCTCTTGTGGATAGCTCTTGGAGCTAATTTTGGCTTTTCTATTTAGATCATATTGATAATTTGTTCTCCATCAGATTTGAAATTGTTCGGTTAATGGTCTTCCAGACTCTTTGATTCGATCTGCACCGAAGAGACATAAGTTGTCGAAATTGCCATTTGCAGAAACTAAATTTATGGTCACTTCGATATTTTGTTTAATATTACACTAGAACATTCCTTCTCAAAACTGGAACAGATCTGTCGCTTTCCTTCTCTGAAACCACGTTCTGATATGGACCGTACAGTATGAAATAAATATTGTTAATACGAACAACATGTTCTCATAAATTTATTTACAATTCATTTACAAAAATGTATTTGATTAAAGTCGATCTAATATTCCCGGAACCCTAATCGGTTTTCAGGAGCTTCGGCTACAGAGCTGCCGGGCCCATCCCCAGTTGGTGGATAGGAGAATGCCCTGTCTATGCGGGGTAGTTAGGCCGTCATAATACGGAAAGCCTGACCGCGAACCATTATAGCCAAACTGTATGGAGAAACGCCACTCTCCATGCAGTATAAAGACCCCTTCTATATTTTTCTCAAGAGCAGTCATTGGGACTCGTATAGAAGGCTAAATTTCCGGCCCCTTCCCATTTCACCCATTTTCCAGTGGCAATCAAACTCGTTGCCCCGGTTATCCATTCCACCTTTGTTCCTTTCTTTTACTATTTTTTAACTAACTTAAATTAACTTGTTCTCATCCTGATATAGTTGAAATATTGCTCACTGGACGTTAAACTCTAACTTATAAATCAATCAATAGATCTAATAGTTAAAAACTTATCAAGGATGGAATTGTATATACCCTCCACAGAACACGAATAGATACAGATCTAAACTAGAGTAAGGACTGTCGGAAACGACAGTGATCCCCGCACCCCCTGTTTGACACAGAAAACAGCTATACACCCTGGGAATAATTTTTCTTAACATTTTTGAAATTAAACTATTGACAGTCACTATTTTTACCAGAAGGAATTAAAGAATATATGGTTGTTAGGCAGAATTCCAAAAAATAAGTAGTCTTTGAGACTTTCGGGAATTTTACCAAACTTGGAATCTTATATTTTGGAAATAAAGTTTGTGAAATGTTTCTTCTAATTCTAACAAATTTTTTAACTATGGTTTCAATGTAGAATTCCAAAAAAATATGTGGTCTTTGACACTTTCAGGAAATTTACCAAAATTGGAATCAAATATTTTTGAAATTCAATTGGTGAAAATGATTGCCCTGATGGAAACAAATCCTAACGGTATTGTTGCTAGGTAGAATTCCAAAAAAATAAGTGGTCTTTGACACTTTCAGGAAATTTACCAAAATTGGAATCACATTTTCGAATTCTAAGATTTCAGAATTTTTATTTTTTCCAAATACTTGCCAAAATATAAGATTATATGCCAAAATGTCCAAAAATATCAGTCTTTGATATTTTCAGGAAATTTACCAAAGTTGGAACCGGAATCAAAATTCTGAAAGCTTATTGCGCATCTACAGACTATATGCAACAATTCTGCAACAAAATTTAATCCATAAATCCAAAGATGTAGGATGAGTTTGCGTCGCATGCCATATGTGTCACAATCCACATTTTGTGGTCTTTGTCAAATCGACAACTTGGGCTTCTTGTTTGCATCAAGATAGATATCAAAAATCCGAAAGCTTATTGCGCTATTACTGACCATATGCAACAATTCTACAACAAAATTAAAACCCTTAATCCAAAAATGTAGGAGGAGTTCGCGTCGCATGCCACATGTGTCAAAATGGACATCTTGGGGCCTCTTGTTTGCACCAAGACCCATATCAAAAATCCGAAAGCTTATTGCGCATCTGCAGCATATATGCAACAGTTCTATAACAAAATTAAAACCCTAAATCCAAAAATGTAGGAGGAGTTCGCGTCGCAAGGATGTGTGACGGACAGACGGACGGACGAGGCCAACGACAATATCCCCGCACTTTCATTCGAAAGTGCGGGATAAATATCCTTGTGATTACTGAAATTGATACATTATTCTCATATCCGATAAAACAATGGCTGCCAGCGAAGAGCATGTTAATACTGGAATTTATGGAAAAATTCTTTTCGATCAGCTGTTCAGAAACTCCAGGGACAAAAGCACACTGTACTGAAATTATGAATCTAAGTTCATTTCCAGAGATTACCCATTTCATTTTGATCCGACAAAAGGGGAACCTCTCGGTAAATCCAACCGAATGCTTGGAATATTTCTTTCTTTCTTTCTTTTTTTCTCTTTTTTTTAGCTCACCTGGCCTAAAAGGCCAAGTGAGCTTTTGCCATCACTTTGCGTCCGTCGTCCGTCCGTCCGTCCGTCAACAATTTCAAAAATCTTCTCCCTTGAAACTGCTGGGCGAATTGTAACCAAACTTGGCCTGAATCATCACCAGGGTATGCAGTTTCAAAATTGTGTTCGATTAGTCCGAGGATCAAACAACATGGCTGCTGTTACTAAAAATAGAACATAGGTTTAAATTGCTGTATTTTGCAAATAACTCGAAAACCGTTACAGATATAAAAAAAATCTGACACGTGTAAAAATGATCAGAATGGCAAGATCTACCCGCCCTGCAATTTTGAAGAAAATTTGAAAACCCATCTTTGAGTTATTGCCCTTTTTTCGTAAAATTTTCAAAATTTTATTTATTTTATTTTTTATTTGAAAAACTATAACAGATAGATGTCAACTTTAAATTGCAAAAATGTTCAGCATATCAAGTTCTACCCACCCTGAAATTTTTAAGAAAATCCAAAACGCCCTTTTTTCATCGAATTTTTTAAATTTTTGTATTTTTTGTCTTTTATTTCCGAACTATAGATGAAGGTTAAGTGTAAAATGATGAGATGTTTGCCATGCTGTGGCGAATTCAAAACTAGTGTTGAAAATAGTTTGTTGACCTCCATTTTCGAAATGGCCGCCAAAAAAGGGCAGGAAAATTCAACATTGTCTGATTTCAATGAAATTTGGTTTCCAAATAGATATTGATGTTGCGACTTCAAAACCGGTGTTGAAAATTGTTCGTTGACCGCCATTTTCAAAATGGCCGCCAAAAAAGGCGGGAAAATTCAACATTGTGTGGTTTCAATGAAATTTGGTTTCCAAATAGGTATTGATGTGGCAACTTCAAAACTGATTTTAAAAATTGTTCGTTGCCTGCTATTTTCAAAAAATGGCCACTAAATAAGGCGGGAAAATTCAAAATTGTCAGACCTCAATAAAATTTGGTTTCCAAATAGATATTGATGTTGCGACTTTATGGTGTTAAAAATTGTCGTTGACCGCCATTTACAAAATGATGTCTCGACTTCAAAAGTATTCCTTAGCAAGAATGTTTTTTGTCAAAAAAGCCCAACAAAGACATATAGTAAAACATGATCAGACTTTAAATACTGTTCAAGATATTGGTTGTGTTTGAGCTACCAAAGTTGGAGAGACTGGAGTTCAACTGTATAACTTACAATGTTAGCTTGATTGTGGCAAATGAAAACCAGGTGAGCGATACAGGCTCCTGGGAGCCTCTGGGTTTTTTTATTTACTCATTTGATGCAGATTGAACCATATCTGATATCATTCCGTTAGTTTTTTAGCTCACCTGACCCAAAGGGTCAGTGTGAGCTATTGCCATCACTCGGCGTCCGTCGTCCGACGTCCGTCTGTTAACTTTTCACATATTCATCCTCTCTGAATCCACTAAAGCAAATTCAACCAAGCTTTACAGGAATGATGTATGGAAGGTCTTTTACAAAGATTGCTCATTTCGTTCCGATCCGATAAAAAACATGGCCGCCAGCGCGGAACTTAGGTTTAACATAGGACCCTATGGGAAAAATCACTTATTCATATTCTCCTCTGATAACACTGAAGCAAATTCAACCAAACTTTACAGGAATGTTGTACTAAAGGTCCTTAACAAAGATTGCTCATTTCGTTTGGATCGGATGAACACATGACCGCCAGCACGGAACTTAGTTTAACATTGGCCCCTTTGGGAAAATCACATTTTCATCTTCTCCTCTGAAACCACTAAAGCAAATTCAACCAAACTCTACAGGAATGATATATGGAAGGTCCTTTACAAGGATTGCTTATTTCGTTCTGATCCGATAAAAAACATGGCTGCCAGCGCGGAACTTGGGTTTAACATTGGACCCTATGAGAAAAATCACATTTTCATCTTCTCCTCTGAAACCACTTTTGCAAATTCAACCAAACTTTACAGGAATGATTTACTTAAGGTCCTTCATGAGGAGTGCTCATTTCATTCCAAACCGATAAAAAACATGGCCGCCAGCACGGAACATAGTTAAACATTGGACCTTTGGGGAAAATCACATTTTCATCTTCTTCTCTGAAACTGTTGAAGCAAATTCATCCAAACTTTACAGGAATGATGTATAGAAGGTCTTTTACAAAGATTGCTCATTTCCTTCCGATCGGATAAAAAACATGGCCGCCAGCGCGGAACTTAGGTTTTTTTATTGGACCCTATGGGAAAAAATAACATTTTCATCTTCTCTGAAACCGCTGAAGCAAATTCAACCAAACTCTACAGGAATGATGTACTTTAGGTCCTTCATGAAAATTGCTCATTTCATTCCAAACCGATAAAAAACATGGCCGCCAGCACGGATCATAGTTTAACATTGGACCCTATGGGAAAATCACTTATCTTCTTCCCTGAAACAGCTGAAGCAAATTCAACCAAACTTTACAGGAATGATGTACTAAAGGTCCTTAACACAGATTGCTCATTTTGCTCTGATCCAATAAAATAAATAACTGCCAGCGCGAAACATAGTTTAACATTGGACCCTATGGGAAAAATCACATTTTCATCTTCTCCTCTGAAACCACTGAAGCAAATTCAACCAAACTTTACAGTAATGATGTATTGAAGGTCCTTTACAAAGTTTGCTCATTTCGTTCCGATCCAATAAAAAACATGGCCGCCAGCGCGGAACTTAGGTTAAACATTGGACCCTATGGGAAAATTCACGTTTTCATCTTCTCCTCTGAAACAACTGAAGCAAATTCAACCAATCTTTACAGAAATGATGTACTAAAGGTCCTTTACAAGGATTGCTCATTTTGCTCTGGTCCAATAAAAAACATGGCCGCCAGCGCAGAATTTAGATTTAACATTGAACCTAAGGGAAAATCACATTTTCATCTTCTCCTCTGAAACCACTGAAGCAAATTCAACCAAACTTTACAGGAATGATGTATTGAAGGTACTTTACAAAAATTTTTAATTTCATTTAGATCCGACAAAAACATGGCCTCCAGTACGGAAGATATTTTAACATTGGAGCCCGGTATGAGAAAACCATCCTTTTCATCATCTTCTCTGAAACTATTAAAGCAAATTTATATAAATGCATAGAAAGTTCTCCTGAAAAATTACTCATTTCAATAGGATCGGACAAAAAACATGTGTGCTAATGGAGAACATAGCTAATCATTAGACCCCATTGGTAAAAAACTTCATTTTTGGTCATGCATGGCATAGAAGCATTTTGTCAGGTGAGCGATACAGGCTCAGTTTCTGAGCATCTAGTTTAGGATTTCACGAAGAGAAGCCTTTTCAGGTGAGTGATACAGGCTTAGCCTACCGAGCGTCCAAAGAAAGGGTCGCTGAAAGTTATTGCCATCGATTAGCGTCCGTTACGTTTTCACATTTTTAGCGTACCAGATACGAAGGGAAAGTGTGAGTTTTTGATATCACTTAGCGTCCGTTGTCCGTTAGATTTTCATATTTTCATATACTAGTATATAAAACCAATGAGACAAGTAGAATATTACTTTAATGTATTAATGTCCTTTAGATAAACTGCTCATTTCGTATCATTTCAATAACAACATGAACGCCAGGGTAAATAGAATAGGGTTGGAGACTATGGGAAAGATCCATTTTCATCATCTGCTGTGAAACTATTAAAGCAAGTTTGACTAAGTTCTACTGGAGTCATGCATCCGACAAAACATGGCTTGCCGCTGGGAACATAGTTTAGCATTGGAGTCTATGGGAAAACATCATTTTCATCATCTGCTGTGAAAGTATTAAAGAAAGTTTAACTAAGCTCTTCTGGAGTCATTTATCGAACAAAAAATGGCTTGCAGCTGGGAACATATTTTAGCATATGCTGTCTGTGACCTACATTTTACGCATTGGCGACTTGGTTAGGAAGAATGGTTAAAGTCCACCCCCACTTACTGACATGTCCCACAACAACCATATTGATATGTATGATGCATTTTGGGATGACAACAACAATGCATGCTTCGGATGCTGTCTGTGACCTACATTTTACGCATGAGTGACTTTGTTAATAGAAATGGTTAAGGTCTATTTCTGCATACTGACATGTCCCACATCAACCAAACTGGTATGTGTGATGCATTTAGGGGTGACAGTCTTTGACCTACATATGCATTTTACGCATGAATGAATCTGTTAAAAAGAATGATTATAGTCCATTCCTGTTTACTGATATGTTTAGCTGGTGACAATGCCGCGCAACGAGATGAGCTTAGCAGGCTGTGGCTGCTTTCTATGTTTTTATGTATCAGGTGAACAACATACTAGTATCTCGCACGTTTGGTTGAAAATGGTTTACAGTTTGAAAGGAGTTGTGAATTAACAAATGAGCTGTTTTGGCTCATTTAACCTCTAAGATCTGAAAAATCATAATTTTAAGTATCAGGTGCACAACTAGACCAGGTGAACAACATCCTGAAAGTTTTGTTTGAATCAGACAAGCAGTTTTGCTACTAACGACGCAAGACGACAGATAGTAATCCCTATGTGTCGACTCTGCTTAGCAGGCGAAACAAAAATATGCCTGCAAGCGTTTAAAAAGCTAACATTCGGCCTTATGGGAAAACTAACATGAAACTTTTGAAGTCAGATGTATCTGAAAGTATCCTTTACATGATCTTACATCCTTGGCTGATTTTGGCTTTCTATTTATATATTTTTGTGTCGCCTGCTGTAAGCAGAGTCGACACATAGGGATTACTATCCGTCGTCTTACGTCGTCGTCGTCGTCCTGCGTCGTCCCGACAGTTTTTGAATCCACAACTCCTTCAAAACCACTTGTCCGATCCCTACCAAACTTTCAGGATATGTTGTTTAACTGGTGTAGTTGTGCACCTGATACTTAGAATTTTGATTTTACAGATTTTAGAGGTTCACAGAGCCAAAATTGCTCATTTGTGAGTCTGTTTTGAATTTGCAACTCCTTCAAAACTGCCAGTCCGATTCCAACAAAACTTTCAGGATAGATTGTTCACCTGATGTAGTTGTGCACATTATATATAGAATTTTGATTTTACAGATTTTAGAGGTTCACAGAGCCAAATTGCTCATTTGAAAATCTGGTTTGTTAATCCCCAATTCCATCACAACTATAAGTCAGATTCCAACCAAACTTGCAGGATATGTTGTTCACCTGATGTAGTTGTGCATCTGATACTTAAAATTTTGATTTTGCAGTTTTAGAGGTTCACTGAGCCAGAATAGCTCATTTGTTAATTATGTTTGTTTATGATGAACTCCTTCAAAACTCTGTAAATCATATTCCAACCAGCCTTTCAGAATACATTGATTACTTGATATAGTTGTGCACCCGATATTTAAAATTTTGATTTTACAGATTTAAGAGGTTAACAATGCCAAAATAGCTCATTTGTTAATTGGGTTTTTTAATCTTCGACTCCTTCACAACTGTCTGTCAGATTCCAACCTAATTTTCAGTATATGTTGTATATCAGGTCTAGTTATGCACATTATACTTAGATTTTTTTTACCGATTCTAGAGGTTTGCCAAGCCACTAAGCTCATATGTTAAATCAGAGTCCTTAAAACTGTAATTTATATTCTTAACCAAATTTGCAGAATATGTTTTTCTTTTAATCTAGACATGCACATTATAAGTAAATTTTAATTTTGCATATTTTAGAGCTTCACTGGACCTAAAATGGCTCATCTGTAGTGCAGGCGACACAAGTGTTCCAAGGAACACCCATCGATTTTTGATTATTTGTTCTCTGTCACCTTTTGTACACCCTTCGATTTTTGGATTTCCATTGTTTCGAATATCCTCACTGATGAGATATAAGTTGTCGCAATGGTCATATGCAGAAAGTACATTTACAGTAACTTCGGTATTGTGTTATTTACAAAGATTGTGTTGTGATCTGACAAAAATATGTCTGTCGGCTTAACACTGAACCTAATGAAAAAACATACCTACCAACTTTTGTTGTGGTCGGCTTAACACTGAACCTAATGAAAAAAACATACCTACCAACTTTTGTTGTGGGGGTTTCCTCCATGAGAGCACCAAGTAAGAAATTTTATGAGAGGAATTTTTTACTCCTTACTTCTCAAAACAATCATTTGATAATTGCATGGTGACTGTACTACTGTGCCGAAGATGCTCGAAAAGAACACGAAAGTTGATTTGAACCCCTCCCCTGTATTGATGGTATGCCTGGAGCTGTTTCCCCAATGAATATTTTAAAAAGTTGGCAGGTATGAAACATATTTTCATAATCTGCTGTGAAATCATTTAAGCAATTTTAACCAAAATATACTGGAACCATATGTTTGAAAAGTCCTTTGCAAAGACTGTTCATTTCGTTCGTTCAGATGTGACAAAAATGCCCGACGGAACATCCGAAAAAAGACTGCCAAAGGAGAACATATTTAAAATTATTATCTTGTAAATATATAGTTCTACTCTTTGCAGTGGAAAGGATAATCAGTTATCTGTCAGATGTCGCCAACCAAATTTATTGAATTACACTTTGTAAAAGTGACGATAGAAAAACTTTCCTATCCTAAAAGACCTAAATACTATTATTGCTTTCATGTAAATGAATGTCCGATAGCAACCGAAATAGCCTATAAAGCCTTTGCTAGTGTGTTGATTTGTTACATTTTATCAGAAGTCTAATGTCAATTATTCTTTTTTCTTTTTTTTTTTTTTTGCTTGAAGAAAAACGGCATTAGAATACCGGAGGAATAAGATTGGCTATTACAAGAGACAAAGTTTCTGTGAAGGGCTGCATCATTTAAATATTGGTCTTACAGGTCAAAGGTAATTAATTGAATGGTTGAAGGCGGTTTATAACATAAAGATTATAATAAAAGCCTGTTTTCTTAAAGACATCCCAATCATGCCGTAACCCTTGTAACCAATGCAAAAAGTATACAGGTTCCTGGGAGTTTTACTTTTACAATATTGCCTTGAAGTCATAACTTTTGAAATCTTTCAATTTAAAACAGTTCTTTCTTACATGGCGACTTCATGATGAAGAACAACAGTAAAAGCTTTGTTCCATTGCTTACTATTGCCATGTATTTGTAGATACTTTGTCTCATTTGCATTTACTCCATATCCTTTCATTGTTAATGGCTATTTTTGAAACAGACCTTCCATCAATGTTTGGTTCAATTTGCTTCAGTTTGGTGGGATTTCCATAGGTAAACTGTGTTCCTCCTGGCAGCCGTGTTTTTGTGGGTTCCAAATGAAATGAAATGTGTAATCTCTGTAAATGACCTCCATCCTTTCACTACTGTTAAGACTGCTTCAGTAGCCTCATGGTGACTGAAGTCTTATTTTCCTATACAAGCTCAATGTTAAACTATAATTTGTGCTATCAAGGCCATGTTTTATTGTTTAGTGCTAGGGTGTTTATATTTTATATGTGACTTTGTTATAAGACAGCTTTTCTGGCAGTACCATGGTTGTAGACATTTTGATCTTGACCTTTCCCTGAGGGCAATTTTTTTTAAAAACTTTAACCTTGTCTCTCTAGAAGGTATGCTTTTACCCGTGGGTGACTTTCTTGAGACGAGAGATTTTTTATGGTACCATATTTGTAGACTTTCTTTTTACCTTGAATTTGCACAGAGGGCATTTTTTTAAAACTTTATCCTTTCTTCTCGAAGGTAGACATGTACACCTTTCAAATTTATTGTGTATTGAGGTCACTCTAATCCCTGGCGAGCTATTTTGTCTTCTGACAACACTTGATGTAAAAGAACATTCAAAATATTATTTCTACTAAGTTTGATTGAATTGCTTCAGTGTTTTCGAGGAGATGATCAAAATATAATTTTCCCATAGGTCCAATGTTAAACTATGTTTTGTCAGATCTGGCTGAAATGAGCAATTTTTGTAAAGGGTATTTCATGCATCATACCAATACAGTTCAGTTAAATAGCTTCGGGAGATGATTCAATAGATGATTTTTGCATAGAATTAAATGTCAAGTTATTTAACACACTGTTGGGTCAGAATGAAATGAGCAATTTTGGTGAAAGTTTAGTTGAAATTTTTGTTTTAGAGTACATGATAATTTACTTTTAAGGTCCATTGTTAAAATATATTCACTGCTGGTGGCCATGTCTTTTGTCGGCCTGGTCTGAGAAAACTTCGTATAGGACCTTCCATACATCATTCCACTACAATATTGTTAAATTTGCTTTTGTAATTTCATAGCAGATGATGAAAGTGATGACTTTCCCATCGGGTCCAATGTTAAACTATGTTCTGTGCTCACCACAGATAAGAATGAGATGAAAAATTTTTGTGAAGGACCCTCAAAACATTTGTGCAAAGTGTCGTTCAAATTTGCTCCAGTAGTTAAGAGATGATGAAAATGTGAAAAATGAAGGGACCATGGACCCAAAGTGATCGGTTGGTTAAGCTAAAAGTGTTAACTGATGGACAACAGCCATCAAGTGATTCAAACCTAACTCAAGTCTCCTGAAAATCCAACACAGAATTCTACCAAGTAACAGTATCTTTTTGATCTTCTCACATCTACATTTAGAGTTATACAGACATGCTTCACTGGTAAGAAAAAAATACAACAAGTACTGTATGTATCTTTAATATAATGTACTTCATGTGACAATTCACCCATCAATGCAATATTGCACAATACATTTAGTATATATGGAGATTCTACACCATATCATCATAATAAATTATTTGTTCACTGGCAAGTGTTTTATATTCAAAATGACTTCACATTTTTATTATCAATTCACAGACTATAAAATTGACTTGAAATTCTGATTTGAAACTATCTATTCTAAATTGTGCTATGCATGTATTGTTACATGGCCAGAATTACAAACTACTGGAATTTATGGTAAATACATTCACAGATAATAAAGGGCTTTATATTCCCCTACATCTGAATACAGAATTTTGGTATTTGGTTATTTCTATACCTACATGTTCCTATTGATGAAGGAATGAGGTTAAAATATAAGACAACCTCATACCAACCTAGTTCAGAAATACAAGATTGCAACAGTGATTTTTTAAATGACCAACACAGAGGCAGCAAATTCAGTAATTTTTTTCCTGTTTTATATTTTACATTTATATATGGAATATATGATTTGCCAGTTACTTATGTTCTTGTCAGTTCTAGTCAAATTTTGTGGTCTTTTGGTCAAACCTTCAAAGGGAAGTTACTCCTACACCGGACAAACAAACATAAAATGTGCACATTTGTTTTAAAGTACGGTCTTCGTGCATAGCCAGTGTGGACAAAGTAATCCCCTACACAATATTCATGATATTCTGCAGTAAGTTAGCATATTTTCGAATTCATAATACTTTCTTAGTCACTGAGAAGGCAGTTCCAGTTAGTACAATTGTTTATTTTTATTAGTTGAAACAAAGATGACTTGACAGCATGGTAAGCGCTATTTGGGATTGGGTTTTGAATTTTGTTGCTGACTAAACTTTCATAACTTTTGATTTCAAATGATTTATTTTTTGGTTGGTTTTCACAAACAGGGAACCATTCTGTCCCCTTGAGATTTTTCGAAGTTACCTCCCTTTTGGGTTTTGCTAAATTCATTCTGTTGATTGCAGAACTGGCAAATGGTCTATAGAAAACTGATTTTCCAGTAACAATGATATAATTTGAAACCTATAATTTTTTTTTGTTTTTTAATATTGGTAAATCTTATAATGCATTAACCCTAACCAAACTACTATAATATAAAAAAAATACTAGTAAACCTCTGTTATGCTACCAAAGTATTTTCACATTTGTAGATTTTAAGTCTAAAATAAAAATTGGGGAAATATAAATAAGCTCATAAATAAATACAAGTTGGACTATAAATGCACTTGATTTTGAACTAAACAGAATAAATTAAATAATTTAAAGCATACAAACCATACAATGCACAACATATGTTTACATGATATTTTACTTTGTAAAGGTACTTGATATAAAAGAAAAAAATTGTTTGGACTACTCCTCAAGAATTAACGAGTAATGTGATAGTAATTGTGTTAGCTAAAAATATCAATTAAACCATGCATTACCCAAAAAGATAGAAATTGCACATTTGTGTATATCCTTCAGTTTACTCATGACTACATGTATGCACATAGAATACAGAGAAACAGATGTTAAAGATACAAGACAAATTGGCAGTGACTGAATATGGCAATATTAACAACTAGTAAATACTTCACTGAGTTATTCGTCATTTTCACATTACTGTGAATTCAATTAATTTCGTGGGTATCAATTTTCGTGGGTAGAGAAAAAAAGACATTTCGTGGTGTACGTAAATTCGTGGATTGCACACTGTTCCAAAAAAAATTTTTAATTTAAATTGATAAAATAAAGATAAAGATAAAAGTAATGACTTCAGTACTTTCAGTATTGATGTCAAAACACGAAAATTTAGAACTGTACCTGAAATTAAAGTGTCACCTGTAATTAACAATTCATAGTAATGTGTAGATATTATGTAATTAGGTAATCATCTGACATAACCATACTCAATTCGTTATTTATAAAGAGGCACAAATATTGATTGCAAGATAAACATGTCCTTTTCAGCAGAACATAACCAAAACTTTAAAAGTTTAATTAATAATATAATATCAAAACTAAATTGAGATGGTTCTTGTCCAAACTTCTTAACTGGAAATCAACACTTTAGCGTAATTGAAAGACAAAACAGGAAGCCAGTTACTGCTAATTTGTTAACTGGGAAACACTTTGAAATAAAGCATTTTAACTTATTTTGCTGCCATTACAGGTTCAAGACAATGCCTATCTACTTTTTGTTGGATATATCAGTCTGTCTGGGACTCATGTACAAGTGCAAGTTTATGGCCTTCGTTGATCAGGTCCTTCATTATGTTCATTCATTTGTGTTTGAAGCTTGCACAAGAAAATCATATTTCGTTGAGTATTTGAATCCTAACGAAAATTGGTACCCCACGAATAAAAATGAATTCACAGTAACTCACTTTGTAAAGACTGAACAGGGTTCATAAAGACTTGTGTTATATTGTATAGGAAATCTGGAGTTTATATTTACAATGTCATGTGAGTGCATAAAATCTAAATCTAATTGACATAAGTGAGTTTTAAAACCTAATTTCATTTTATCAAAAAAACAAAAAACAAAAAAACTTACATACTGCCTAAATCTCTACTCTTTTGGAAAGGCTTTATAAAGAGGGACATTTTGTTTATTCCGATTCAATAAATTGGAGCAGAAAATTTAACAATGTGGGTATGTGTATATCTGTCTTTATTCACTGACTGAAATTTCATAAATATTATGAGAAAAAAAAAATATTATGAATACTTGTTTCAGTAAATGCACATGTATGTATTTAACATATATTTCATATTTCTCAGTACAGTCAAGCAAGAACAATTATAAAACTTGCAACAACCATATTTATTGTTGTCTTATTCAAATGCAAAGTTTCTTAGCAACTTAAAAAAGGCTGACTAGACCAGTAACTACATGTGACAGATAGGCAGTAGATAGGAGTAAGCTATACAATACTAAATAATCAAATTATATAGAAAAAATGAATGGTATAAAAAAAATGCATGATAAAATACCTTGCCATAAATAGCACATATATACGACATGATAGATGCTTCATTCATCCATGATAAACATAAATATACCAGTGGTCTCATCTAATGACAAAACGTTTCTTCTCTGCTAGTGCCTGTGCCACTTTTACCTTATTTTTATCGATACACATGTAATATTTGTACTTCACCTAAGAAATAGATTAAATGCATATCATTTATTTAAAAAAAGAAAGTCTACATTCGAATAACCCATAGCATAAAACTGAAATTTAGCCATAATTATAAACCTTTAATAACATCATTCATCAACATAAATGAAGGCCACTCAAAATAAATTGTTTGTGTCTCAAGCCTTTTTATTTTAAATTTGGTGCTAGCGAGCTTTTTTTTTTTTCCATTTTTTTGGATGTCAGCAAAATTAAATGTTGATGTCACTATGTAATAATTTTTTAAGACATTTGAGCTTAATTCTTAAGATATTTAAATATACACTTCAGTTTTTAGTAAGACTTTGACTTTAAGTTACTCTTATGAATAAAAAAAATTTGAAATTTCCCCAAAAAAAGTTTGATTCGACTACCTTTATGCAGACGTGGAAGGGCTTGAGAAACATTTTTTTCAGAATGGCCTAAGGTTACACTTCCAAGAAGGAAAGATGTTAGTACAAAATGTAATCGTCAACACACATAAATTACTGATAAATAGTCCCTTATTAAAGAGGTAAGTCATTAATATTACAAGTTCTATTATTTTCATCAAAATCTTATTGATTGGAATGACAAAAAACCTAAAAATTTATCAATTTTTTATTAGCTTAATGTGCTTTTTATCTTAAAAGTTGTATGTATCACCTATCTAAAATTAAATCTTTATGCATGTATGTTGGCATGGCAAATACATGTATATGTCAGTCCTATTTATTACAGTCATACAAAACATCATCACTGGTAAAACATTAACAAATCGCCATAGATAGAACTAACATTTTATATATATATTCACACACTATGGTCACATTTACATTAACAAGATATACAAACAATTTCAGGCAAAACATCAACTGGTATTAAATTCTTATGACGGTTTAGTGATTTACAGCAGATATATATCTGACCAAGAAATAAAGACACAGTTTAACACCATATACATGTACATACACAAAAAATAGATAATTAAAAATGTCATAGTTCATACATTTCTTGCTTTAATTACCATGCATTTTCAGTGGCATTTATTGGGTATCACAATCCTCATATTTTTATTATAGATACAAAATGGTAATGGATTAATTTCCTATTCATGTTTATTCTCCAAATATATGTGAAATATTTTTGTATATATATTTTATTTAATAAAATACCTATTTTATTTAATAAAATACGTAAATTAGTCTGTATTTTGATTTGATCAAACATTTGGATCTTATATTATTGATATTTCAAATCAGAAGTAATTGTACAGGGTTTGCTCCTGACAGTGTTGTCTCTATACTGTTTACTCAATATTCTTTTTTCTGTCTATCTCAGGTTTAGCCATTGCTGCAAAAATGTGAAATATAAATGATAATTCATATTATTAAATTAAGTAAGTAGGAAGCAAAAGATAATTAATGTGTTGTTAATTAAGAATGTTAGCATTCTTTATACAAATTTTACTTCAACAATATTGGTTTTAAATAAGCATTTTTGAAGAAAAAACTTCTATCTATTTTCACATAAATAAATGTCAATCCATCCCATACATACTACACAGTCAAACCCATGCAGCCATGTTTCATCTTTAGAGAGACCTAGGTAAAATATATACATGACTTTTAAAATAAAATAAATGTCAGCTAAAATGTCTTTCTGTGAATAGCTTTAAATCCATCTTCATTATATTCTCGCTTTGATACCCACATCTTTTTAAACGTGTCAAGTGATGCTAATATAGATCCCCTGAAAAAGAAATCAAAATTTATCACAAAGTTTAAAATCTGTCAATATTCATCCTTTCATTAAATTATTTTGAATTTTTATTTTGTCTACAATAACAATGAAACAATTTGGTGGCTTGCAAATTTCAACAAATAATAAATACATTATCATTATACTGATAAAGGTCACTCATAGGCTTGAACGCCACAATCAGGAAGTTTCACAATCACATCCCCTTTTCAAATACCTTTCCATATATATTGTATATCTCGTATCAAAAAAAGAACTAACTAACATGCCAACTAACATGGTATTTGTGTGTTACACATGCTTTTTCACGTTTTACACACATAGATTTTGTCACAAGATGTGTACATGCTTTTTAGAACTCCACACGCTATTACAAGCTTTTTCGATGTTTATATTTTGGTTATTAGCTTTATTTGGGTTCCCCTGATTCACTGGACTAATTCCACGCTTGTTCTTAAAGTTTAGGTCATTAGGGGTATCATGATTTTCATGATTCTCTTTTCATGAACATACGGTAAATGCCATAATGTTTTGAAGCAATTTGAACTTATTGATTTGCACAAACAAATAAAAACCATACAAGTAGTTTTTAATGTTGCAGTTTTTCTTTGTTTCTAACTCATTTAGGAAAAAAAGGTCATTATTTGAGTCGCTTTTGTCGACTAAAGAAATGAGTGCAAAGAGAAAACAATATATACCAGATACCAAATAAAGGAATCCAGGTTTAAATGGATTAAAGAATGTGATCAAGGACCTAACAATGCATTTTGCACCCTTTGCAGTTTACACTTTAATGTTGGATCTTCTGCAGAAAGTAATCTAGCCAGATATACAAAAAAAAACTCAAGCTCAGTTGAAACTGTTAATCTGTCAAAATCGATCCAAGCCTTTTCCTCCTTGCTAGCTACAAAAAAATTTGTTGATGTCGAGACACTCTTTGATAACTTTTGCAAACAAAAATTGTAATAATTTTGAATATATACCTAGTCATGTTGTTCTAAAATCAGCAACACAGGCCATTGTTGAATACTATAAGAGTTTATGGTGGGAAATTGTTTTTTTATATAAATTTTGTACCATAATAAGGGCTGTTCCATTAAAACATACAAGGTACCCGGGGAAGGCATTTTTTTGGCAATAGACCCACCCATAGAAGTTTTTTAAATTCTCGTTTGAGTTTAGATAACCACCCATAGGTAATAAATAAAAGTGCCTTCCCCCCTTAGCTGGTATGGTAAACTGGAACAGCCCTAAGATTATTTAATCTGCAAGTAATTCACAGGCTTTTTGGTATTAATGTCATGACATGATTTCTCATTGTAAGAGGTTGGCAACTATGGTTGAATGAACCTTTCTTGGAAGTTGAAATTGGAATCAAATTTCTGTACAGTATATGTAATATTCTTCCTTTATTTAGATTTTTATGAAAATCAAAAGTTATTGAATAGTGTGCCCTTTTTTGATGAATAAATAACTATTCTATATAATATGATCACCAAGTTTCAATACAGGAAGGTGTGTTCATTATAAATGAATGCTTAACAACAATTATTATTATGCACAAAAATAAGTATGTTGTAATGATAGCAAATAGCCTAAGAAACTATCTTATTCATTTCATATAATCTCAAGAATCTACTGATCTTTACCCTATCCATGTTGAGTATAATCTTTCTTGTGGTGCAGATATCTGTAAAAAAAAGAAAATTTAAACCCATATTAATTGAATAAAGGCTTTTTAAAAAAATCATTGGTCTGCCCTCCAGTTTCGGCATTTAAATACAAATAATCAGTTACTGTTACTAATCCAACACAGCAAGTGTTGATCATCCTGAACATAGTTCATAAAACTGTTCATATTTAGATTACAATGTCATTGTTTACTGTGGTTTACTGTGACACTGCACTAATTTTGTTATAATTAAAATATATTCAGGGTTTAAGTTGTTTATTGTTAACCAACCGTACGATTGATAACCGGAAGCAAAGAGTGTTTGCCCCTCCACTTGATGGAAGAGTTCAAATCCGGGCAAAGATAACAACACTTTTAGGAAAGGGCTATAGAAGTGGCATAATTGTGTTATTACATGTATATTTCACTGACATTAATCAATTGGGACAATGAAAAGGATGCATGGATAATCAACTGTAGATATTATAGAGGTGTGGCTAAGGTATTTAAATCACAGAGTCAGCATGAAGCCGCACACATTGTCTTGCCAAGCATACCAAATTTTCAAAGTGCTTTACACATTAAGTTAATATAAAAGAGCAATAAAAAACACTTACAATGCACAACTCATTGCAGAAAGCAGCATACAAAATTTCAAATGAATATTTCCGGCAGTGTGGAGAATATTGTGATGAAAATAATATCAGACACAATGACAGGCAGATAGATGGGGCATTCAAATATACCTCTCACTCAACGAATGCAGGTATAATATCAATATTTACAATAAAGGGCTATGCTGAGCGCAGCATGATACGACCGCAGCATGTCGACCAATGAAATTTGAACAAGTGTAAATAAAATGAATGTGGACACAGTAATTTGCTGGACACAATAAGGACATTGACACATTAATTAACTGGTCACAAACTAGTGAAAATAAAAATTAGCCCTTTTAATCCCTTAATTTTATAGGATATCCGAAGAGCTAAGAAAAATCTGTAGACTACCAATCAAAGAAATCAAAGGAAAAAAACTCAGATTGAAATCCAATCAAAAACAAGTGTGGATCGTATTGCGTCCCCTACCAGTGGAATAATTCTTTGTTATACCAGCCAAAAAAGTTTTAGGAGCCCAAGGCCCATAACTTGTCAAAAATCAATGGACTCAAGCCATACTTAAACTTGATCTTTAAATCACAGTGGCTGACTAACAATGCAAATATCAGCTTAATATCTTGAACGGTTTAGAAAAAAAGTCCGGAAAACCTATATTTTACCAAAATTTTCTAAGTCAAAGGCCTATGACTTTGTCCAAAATTAATGGACAGGAACCATACTTGAACCTGATCTGTAACTCATAGTGGTAGACTCACATAGCAAATATTAGCTTCTTATCTGGAATGATTTAGAAAACCAGAGGCTCCCAGGAGCCTGTATTGCTCACCTGGCTTTCAGTTGCCACAATCAAGGTAACATTGTAAGTTATACAGTTGATCTTCAGTTTCTCAAACTTTCGTAGCTCAAACACCTCCAATATCTTGAACTGTTTTTAAAATCTGATCATGTTTTACTATATTTCTTTGTTGGGCTTTTTTGACAAAAAACATTCTTGCTAAGGACCACTTTCGACCAGTTTTGAAGTCGAAACGTCATTTTGTAAATGGCAGTCAACAAACAATTTTCAACATCAGTTTTGAAGTTGTGACATCAAGACCAATTTGGAAACCAAATGTCATTGAAATCCGACAATGTTGAATTTTTCCGCCTTTTTTGGCGGCCATTTTGAAAATGGCGGTCAAGAAACAATTTGCAACATCAGTTTTGAAGTCGCCACAGCATGGCAAACATTTCATCAATTTACACTTAACCTTCATCTTCTATAGTATTGGAAATAAAAGATGAAAACTACGAAAATTATAAAAATTCAGTGAAAAAAAGGGCAATAACTCCTACAAGGGTTTATGGATTTTCTTCAAAATTTCAGGGTGGGTAGATCTTGATATGCTGAACATTTTTGCAATTTACACTTGACCTCTATCTGTTACACTTTTTGAAATAAAAAATAAAAAATGCAAAAATTTTGAAAATGTAACGGAAAAAGGGCTATAACTCCGAGATGAGTTTTCAGATTTTCTCCAAAATTGCACAGTTGGTAGATCTCATCATGCTGATCATTTTTAATCCGTCAGATTTTTGATATCTGTAACGGTTTTCGAGTTATTAGCCAAAAACTGCAATTTACCCCTATGTTCTATTTTTAGCCACAGAGGCCATGTTGGTTTTCCGATCTGCACCAAAATCACAATCTTTAGTCTCCTCATGCCAAGGAACATTTGTGTCAAGTTTGGTTTGATTTGACCCAGTGGTTTCAGAGAAGAAAATTAAAATGTAAAAGTTTACGGACGGACGACGGATGCCAAGTGATGGCAAAAGCTCACATGGCCTTTTGCCAGGTAAGCTAAAAAGTCCAGAAAACCTGTATTTTACCACAATTTTCTATGTCAAAGGCCTATAACTCCATCCAAAATCATGGTCTAAACATACACTTCGGGGTCAATTGGCCCCTTAGCTAAATACTTCTATCAGAAAGTTAAATTTGAATCAAATACAGTGTAAGAGATAGATATTTTATTATACTTGGAAAGAGTAAATGTGTCTGCTTAAATTGAAGCTGAGAAAGTGTACTTTTGAAATATAATTGGCATCTGTGACCAGTATGTAGGGATATCGCATCAATAAATGAGTGAGACGGTGAACATGTGCTTTTGAAAGCAGTTTATGTTCGAGCTTATTTTGTGAAAAAATTCAATGATCATCGTACCCTTTTTGCATTGTTTATAAAATCTATGGTATCCATGCTTCGCAAAAATATACACCTCATTGCAAACTTTACACCTATACGTTCAGGCTGAACCTGCAAAGTTTGGCAATTTTACATAGGAATGCATGGTGACGTCGAAACTGTATAGTGAGACCTTAAGAGGCAGGCGTCATCATATCTTTGAATAGGTTTTGCCCTTATTCACCTTAGCAACCATTCATTCTCTTTCCAAAAATTGCACTAGCTTGTCAAATTATGGCCTGTTATCATAAATATATGGTTGAAAAATCGAAATAAAATTTTATTTTCTCAAAAATGGCCATAACTTAGGTTCACACAGGTATTCATGCTGCAGATCTACATGTATTTTCCCTCCCTATTTTTATATGACCGCAAAAAATTTGAGGTCGTATAATGGTATGGCGCTGTCGTCAGCGTCGTCGTTGTCTGTAGACACTTTTGTTTTGGGGCAATAACTTAAGTTTCAGTTGACCAATCCTTATGAAATTTTACCACAGTGTTTCTTGGCACTAAAGGAAGGCTGGGATGGGTTTTAATCATTTTGGCCATTCCCGATTTCAAAAAAGGGGCCAAAAAAAGGGCAAAATTGGGTGGTTTCACATATTCGGCTCTAGATTATTTATTGGATTTTAAAGGGGTTTCTTTCAGTGTGTTCCTAATTAAATTTCCTTTCAGTAGTATGTCAACGGATTTTACTTGGCATATACCGTCCACGAGATAAATGGGGTCAAAAGGGGCAATTTTCAAGAATTTCTTTTTTTAAATTTTTAGTCCAATTTTGATGCAGTTTTTTTTTAATGTATTCTTTTTGAAAATAAACATAGAGTTGCTCCATCAGATTTTTGACAACTTGTTTGTTTGCCGAGCTATGAGGGGCCGAATGGGGACAAACCTGCAAATTTGCAGGTTAGGCCAAAAAAATATATATTCTTGTTTCCTGCTTCCTGACCGACCCTGTTTTTTTTGTTGCCGACCCTAAAAATTTTTTGCTGTTGGTGAAAAAGTTAAGAGCAGAAACAGACATTTTTATTGGCAGTTTGGTGAAAATATTACAGTCAAGCTTCAAAATATAACGCCGCTTATACACTTTGTTGAATATTGCCATAATTACGTTAAAATTAGGCCAAATTGATCAAAAACATTGAAACATAAATAAAAAAATGGCGCCCCTTTCCGGAAATTGAAACAATTAATGGACCGGATCAGAAAGGATACGTTATTTTTCCAGATCTTCCCAACAAAACGCGAAAAAAACATTTGGTAAAATAAAATAAAATGCCGACCAACCGACCCTATTTTTCAAAGTGTGGTAGCAGGAAACGGACATAAAATTTTTTTTGGCCTTACCTAAAATTTTTATTTTTCATCGGATTTCAATGGGATTTTTTTCAGTGGATTCCTCTTGATATAAGCTTCCAGTAATATATCAACCAATTTGGCGTAGCTCTTTCTGTTTTTTGAGCTACAAGGGTCAAAGGGCCAAAATTGCAACTTTTTTAAATAAGTGAAATCTTTTATTTTTCATCAGATTTCATTTGATTTTTTTGTTTGTTTTGGAGTCCTCTTGTTGTAAGCTTCTGCTAGTATGTCAAAAGATAGCTCTTACCATTTTCATAGCTATAAGGCGTCAAAGTGGCTGGAATTGCAATTTTCAAAATACGTAAAATCTTTTAATTCCTTATTGGATTTTAATGGGGTTCCTTTCTTCGCATCCTCTTATGGTATAGTTAAAGTAGTATGTTGACCAATTTGACATACCACTTACAATTTCCGATATATATAAGGAATTACAAGGGCTAATTTTTATTTTCCTTAGTTTGTGTGCAGCTAATAACTGGGTGAAGCTCTTTGTTGTGTCCATTTAATTACTGTATCAAGCTCTTTACTGTGTCCTCATTCATTTTGAATTACACTTATTCCAATTTCAGTGTTCGACATGCTGCGGTCGTATCATGCTGCGCTCGGCTTAGCCCTTTATTGTTTCATTAATAACATTTACCTCCTTCCCTTAGGCTTTTTAAGTAAATATCAGCCATATTTCTATTTCTGTACACTCATGAAGCCTACATTATACCATTTTGAGAGATATTTATTACCCATTTTGTAAAGTTTATTGCAAAACTTCCTTTTCATACACAATGACTGTGCACTTCATATGTGATGTCAAACTTCTCTAACTTTGCTCACGACATAGTGTATTTGGATATGCCAGGAAATCTTAACCGGCTATTGAACCAGTACATATTGGGTATCATTTTACTCGCACAAGTGTGCACTTTCAATTGAAAAGCAAAAACCCTCATTTTTAATACAAGTTGAAATCTTAAGGTCTCAACATACACTTCTGGGTCAATTGGCCCTTAGGTAATTGGTTCTATCAGAAAGTTAAATTGGAATCAAATACAGTTTAAGAGATAGATATTTTATTATATTTGGAAAGAGTACATTGTCTGCTTAAATTGAAGCTGAGAAAGTGTACTTTTGAAATATAATTGGCATCTGTGACCAGTATGTAGGGATATCGCATCAATAAATGAGTGAGACAGTGTCATGCCGGCCATGTGGACAGAAATTTGACAGAAGGTGAACATGTGCTTTTGAAAGCAGTTTATGTTCGAGCTTATTTTGTGAAAAAATTCAACGATCATCGTACCCTTTTTGCATTGTTTATAAAATCTATGGTATCCATGCTTCGCAAAAATATGTTTACACAACGTTCAGGCTGAACCTGCAAAGTTTGGCAATTTTACATAGGAATGCATGGTGACGTCGAAACTGTATAGTGAGACCCAATGAACCGGAACCAAACTCGAACGTGATCTGTAACTCATGGTGGTAAACTTAAATACCATAGATAAATATCTCTTATAGTATGGGAAAAAAGTCTAGAAAACTAAGTGTGACGGACTGACGGATGGACTGACTGACTGACTGACGGACTAAGTGCAAACCTAAAGTCCCCTTCGGTGATGCCGGTAGGGAACTAATAAAGATTTCACATATTTTGAATATTGCAATTTGGCCCCTTTGACCCCTTATAACTTGGAAACCATAAGAGCAATGCAAAATCTATTGTCATACTTCTGCAAGCTTACAATGAGAATAATCCAAAGAAAAAAATCCCATCAAAATGTGATGAAAAATAAAGATTTAACATATTTCTAATAATTGCAATTGTGGCCCTTTTAACCCTTATAGCTTGAAAATTATAATAGCTATGCCAAAAACGTTGCCATATTGCTAAAAGCTTACAACGAGAGGAATCCAAAGAAAAAAAATCCCATCAAAATATGATGAAAAGTAAAGATTTCACATATTTCTGATAATTGCAATTTTGGCCCCTTAGACCCCTTATAGCTTGGTAACTGTAAGAGCTACGTCAAATCTGTAGGCATATTACTGAAAGCTTGCAATGAGAGGAATCCAAAGCAAAAAATCCCATCTAAATCTGATGTAAAATAAAGATTTCACATATTTCTAAAAACTGCAATTTTGGCCCCTTTGACCCCTTATAGCTCTGGAACAGCAAGAGCTGTGCCAAATCTGTTGGCATATTACTGAAAGCCTACAATGAGAGGAATCTAAAGAAAAAAATCCCAGAAATCAGATGAAAAATAAAAATTTCAGTAATCTGCATGTTTGCAATTTTGGTCCTGTTAGGGCCCTCATAGCTTGGAAAGGATACAAGTTATACAAAATTTGATGGTGCAAGCCTATCTTAATTTGTCATAAGGAATCCATTGCAAAAAACTGCATCAAAATCAGACTAAAAATAAAAAAAATTAAATTTTTGAAATTCGCCCCTTTAAGGCCCCATTTATCTTGTGGACGGTATGTGCCACATGAAATCCGTTGGAATACTACAGATTGGAAATTTCATTAGGAGTGCACTGAGAGAAACGCCATCAAATTCTGATAAATACTAAACATTCTACAGTCAAATATGTGAAAACACCCAATTTAACCCTTTTTGGCCCCTAATTCTGAAATGGGTGGAGCCATAAACTAAAGTACAAAAATGGTTCTCAAGAATGTGCATAGAAACATCATACTAAAATATGAAAACAATCCGTTGACTAGAACTAAATTTATGCTGTCCACAGACACCAAAATACCATTTTGGCCCCTTTTTTGCCTATTATTCTAAAACGGACGGGGCAGGGAATGCGAAAATAACACCCGGGCTTAAGCATGTGCCAAGAAACATCATACTAAACTTTTGATAACAAGCCGTCAACTAGAACCAAAGTTATGCTGTCCACAGACGCCAACGCCAGCGCCATACCATAATACGATCGCAAAATTTTTGCAGTCGTATAAAAATCAGCTGATACCACAAAGAATGAAACAGATTCTTTCTTCACATTCAAATAAATCATTTTAATACGGTAGGTTGAGCCAGCTGTGTCAACTATTAACCCTCAGAATATCAATGGAACAGTAATATGATAACTTATTTCTCTAGTACAATCACTATAAATATTTTACCAAAGGATATGGAGTAAATGAACATGAGACCATAACACATATGTTAACTCCAACTGTAATAATTTTTATGAGCTGTATGGCCATTTCGGAAATTAATTCCTCATCAGCAGCACTAGAACCCAAACAAAGGAAATCCATAATTTCAAAAAAATGTTTAAAATGCATAAAACCAAACGAAATCCGAATAATCAGTAATACAGTGGATTCCTGTTAATTGCATACCTTATTTGTCAGGAAAAAATATGCAATTAACAGGAATATTCTATTAAGAGGAGTTTTAGATCTTGCTGTAAAAACATGTCAATTAACTTGAAAAGTGTCAAATGATGAGTTAATCATTAAACAAACACAGAGATTACAGTCTATTTTTACAGGTTCATTCCTCCTATTCCCACTTTTTAAATATCAGGTAAGAAAAAGTGAAAATTCATGTGGGAATAGGTGGAAAACTTACCAAACAAAGGATTATACTGTATAAACAATCTTTAATTAATCTTTAATTAAATGTTGGATATGTAATATTTGAACGTCAAAACAACTGTCAATTTTAAAATGAAAAGTTACGTCTATCTGGAACTAATATAACAATCCCAGCTTCTATGAACAGTAAATATGTTACTGTAAATATTATATATCCTGCAAAAAAATCCTACCCATCTCTAAGTTTTATAGGTAAATGTCGCTGAATTGATAAAATAAATTGTCGCTGAATTTATATGCTTTTTGTCGCTGAAATGATAATGTCGCTGAAATGAAAAAAGTGGGAAATGTCGCTGAATTTATCATCTCCGTGGATGGGAACATGAAAACGAATTAATTGTGCATGTGGATTTTTTTTCACTGTATTTTTATGCAAAGAAAAAGTAACATTTATAAACATTTCAAAAAATAGTCTTAAGTCAAGCAAAGATATACGAAAACACATAGTTACTGTCAATTAAGTATGTCCATTTGGAAGACATCAGTAGTTATAAGGCAATAAATCAATGCATTTTATATATTCATGGTAAAACCGTTACTCCATTTGAAGCATGGATCTAGGTTATGCTGTCGACATATTTTTGAGCATGTAAGTAAATTGACTGTTTTGTATTTTCCACCAAAACCAGCTTAAAATTAATATATACTACACTTGTATTTTTTTTTTTAAATATTAGCAGTTGAACATGGCTGTATATTTCCTTTTTCTACATTTTGCCATGTGAGTCTTTTATTTACGTTTTTCTTTAATTCTTTCTTCATCTATTTATTATTATTTTTTTTTTGCATTTCCTTAAAGAAAAAAATGGAAAATAAATCAAGATACAGGTACACAAAGGTTAATTACAGGTGACATTTAATAACCATTAATTACTATAAAAACAAATTAAACATCAAAGGAATTGCTATGTGGGAATAGAAGGAATAGTGAATTTTAAAAAGTGGGAATAGGTGGAAGACACCTTTTTACAAAATTATTAATTAATTTGACATTTCATAATTAGATATCTCATTTTAATTATTTTTTCAGAATAATTTGCTAAAAAATATATACTTTTAATGTTAAATTTCACAAAACATGTCTTGATTTGAAAATGAAACTATTCAATTAACAGGAATTTCTTAACTATTCAATATGCAATTTAAAGGAATAAATAATATAGAAGCATATAGTAAATGGTTTTGTGTAGCAGAATTGTATGCAATTAAGAGAAATATGCTATTAAGAGGTATTCAATTAAATGGAGTTGACTGTATCAAATATAGCTAAGGACAAAACTAAGATAGAGGGAGTTAATCCTTAGGTTTTAGAATTTACATAAATCTAGATAATAGTAATTGAACAAAGTGTACACATGAGATATTATCTCATGTACAAGTACACCATATCTAAGAAAAATAAAGAGCATACATCTCTACCACGGGGAATTGTTTTACCAACTCCACACTGCAATAAAAGATAAGCCTTTTTTGCTGTAAAACCATTTTTTCAGTTTCCTCCTTCCTAGTAACTTACACTTTGTATAACTGAGAAATTTTTTGTGTTACTTTGTTTTAAGTCCACGTAATATTTTACAAGTCATTCAAACTATATTTACATTTATATGTAATTTGCACTGCAAAAGAGGGAACAAAGTAAAAACTTGATAAGACTTATAATTGTTACTAGGGCTAACTAATAAAATTAAATAACAATGTATACATACTCTAATCTTTATATCCTTTGGTGTAATCTTTTTAACTTCACTTAATAAACGATCTCCAAATCCTACAAAGAAAAGAAAACAGATTTAATTAAGAAAAAAGAAAAAGAGTCTTATTTTTTGGTATCAAATAGTATTCTGACAGTCAAAATATTTTTAATGTATTAAAAGAAAAGACCTGTAAGCTGAGATACTATCACTAGGTGTCAAACTAAAAGTATGTATAGTTGTATTCAGAAGTTGTTTCCTAAAATGAAAGGCAAAAGATCCTTTATTATAAATAAAATGAAGATGACGTCAACAAAAGCCCAATTAAAGGAGCTTGCGGCTGTAGATCAAAATTATTTTAAATCTTCAATTTGTTGAATCTACCTATCCACCAGTTTTGTCAGAAAACTGCTTACAAAGTTCTTTGATTTTGCCATGTAAATAGAGTAGTAAGAAATGTATATTTGTTTTTTTTTTTTTTTTTTTTTTTGCACACCAAACATATGTATCTATAATATGATATTGTCCACTGTTATTTTTCCCATGAATCTTACCTTTAAACAGTGTAGAACCCCCAGATAAAACTATATTTGAATACAATATTCGTCGTAAGTCCATATCAGATCTCTGTATTGCGTATGTTAAAACTTCATGGATTCCTTCAAATTCTTCACCAATTAAATCAGGTCTAAATAACAATTCTGGTGCTCTAAATCTAGATGGCCCTAGCTAAAATACAGTAATGATGGCTTATAACATGATAATATGACATCATTTTACCAAATAATAATTCTAATGCTCTAAATCTAGACAACCCTTACTGAAATACAGTTATGATGCAATATTATGTGGTATTATTGCATCATTTTATTACAAAAAAAATCTGTTAATTGTTTTCATTCACATACATGTATGAATGGCATAAGTTATGTTTTCTCTCTGTTATTTTTTGTCAGTTTTTTAGATGGAAAAAAATTTGGTTTTAATGTGTCATATATGACAAAACAGGCAAACAGTGTGACATCAATTTACTAGATTGTATTATTTCTTCTCTTAAGATGCACGCTTATTATCTATTCCTTGCACAAATAGTTATAAGTGGTACACAACGAGACTTTGAAGCTGGAGTTAGATATGAACTTGTTGAATCGCTTTTACTGGAATTTCATTGGTCGATGTGCTATTACTTTTTCAACGTTTCTATTGGACCACTGTGAAATCTTGTTGGCCGTGATTAACGTTATCTAGCAACGGTGTCATTGAAACAAAGACAGCAGTTCAGCACTAAAGATTCACTGCATTTATTTATGAAAATCTTAAGAGAAATAGTTTTATACAACTTGAAAAAATTGTATATTGCTGGATATCAACTCTCGTTATGTAATTTCAAATATAATAAACTCCCCAAAGGCTCGTTTATTATATTTTGAAATTACATAACTCTAGTTGATATCCATCGATATACAATTTTTTCTTGTTATGAAAACTATATTATATTGTGTGTCAAATGTTTGATGCAACTTTCTATGCACAATAAATTAATAGTAAATTATGTTTTTAATATACATTTACCTAGATTTCAGCCATTTATGGATGTTATTCTGCCAAGTATTGTAAAGATATGTTACATTGTATAACATGCAAAAAAAGGAAAGTAAAATTGTAATTTCTGTGGTTCCAGTATAAGATTTTACATACCTTTTCTTGTATTGGGACTATCCACTATACAACTACTATTATGTTACATGTATTGGACTAACCACTATAGAACAACAATCAGGTAATGAGTATTGGAATTACCTCTATAGAATTACCATCATGTAATGTGTATTGGACTTACCTCTGTAGAACTACCATCAGGTAATGTGTATTGTGCTAACCTTTATAGAACTACAATCCCATAGTGTTTTGGACTAACCACTATAGAACAACCATCAGGTAATGTGTATTGGATTTACCTCTATAGAATTACCATCAGGTAGTGTGTATTATTTTTACCTCTAAAGAATAAGAATCAGGTAATGTGTTTTTGGCTTTACCTAGATAAAGAATAATCATAAGGTAATGTGTATTGGACTTACCTCTATAGAATTACCATCAGCTAGTGTGTATTGGACTTACCTCTATAGAATGTCCATCAGGTTATGTGTATTGGACTTACCTCTATAGCACTACCATCCAGTAATGTGCATTGTGCTTACCTCTATAGAACTACCATCAGGTAATGTGTATTGGACTAACCACTCTACAGAACTAACATCAAGTTATGTGTATTGGTCTTACCTCTACAGAACTACAATTAAGTAATGTGTATTGGACTTACCTCTATAGAACTACCATCAGGTAATGTGTTTTTGGCTTACCTATATAGAACTACCATCAGGTAATGTGTATTGGACTTACCTCTATAGAACTACCATCAGGTAATGTGTATTGGGATTTTTCTCCTTCCATTGTTTCTTCTTTTAAAGGATTTAAAGATAAATAACAAGCTCTCTGAAAAATATAAATGTATATCAGGTAATACAAATATATACATTTATTTGAAGAAAAAGAACTTTTAATTTTACCCTTACTAAAATGGTTTTCACAAGGTTCTTCTTATAGTTACCAAGCAGAAGATTTTAAGGCTATACAAAGTACAGCTTTATATGACTGAAGCACATTAACAAATTGAAAATCCTCCATGAAAATTCTTTGTAAAAATATTAAACTCTATTATGTGAACCCAAACCACACTTATATATGTGGGTTACTTATAGAGGGTGCTATATTTAATTTTCTTGAATTATTGTTCATCTTCAGTATTTTGTTATTTATTCACTTTGACCAATGAAAGAAACTATTCAATTTCAAAACATTTCACAAAAACATTCTATAGAAAAATTTTCTGTAGCTATACAGTAATAAAATTTCTTAGGACTATTCCATTTAAATCTACCCTGAAGGGAATAACTCACTTCTCATATTTCTTTTATTCAGTGTTGGGGTTAACCACAAGTCTTTTTATGCTGTGTGGGGTTATCTCTTAAAACTCAATTATGTTATGTGAAGGATACTAGGATTTAAAAGCAATTAAAAAGGTGTCATTTTGACTAACAAGTGTGGACCCAAATTGATGTCTCGCCCGTCCCTTCATGGTCACAAAATTGATGTGAATTCTCAAACTGACTAAACCAGAAAACAAAACATATTCCCTAGACTGTGAAATTAGGGTAAGTGACAAAGGTAATAGAGCAGACTGTCATGAATCACCAAAAAAAAATATCAGTGACCACTGATAGATACTATAAACCAAACTTGTTCATTAGACCGTGAAAATGAGGTCAAGGGCTAAAGCCAAACAGCAGGCTGTCATGTTCCATTTAAGACAAACCCAAATACCAAATATTATTGACCTTACATTAAAAGATACTGGGAAATTTAACATGATCACTGGACCGTGAAATTGAGGTCACAGACAAAAACCATATAGCAGACTGTCATGTACTACCCAAGACCAACCTATATACCAAATATCATTGACCTACCACTTATAATTACTGAGAAAATGGCCTAATCACTAAAACTTAACATGCTCACTAGACCGTTAAATTGAGGTCAAGGACAAAAGCCATATGACAGACTGTCATGTACTATCTAAAACCAACCTACATGCGAAATATCATTGACCTACCACTTATAGTTACTGAGAAACTGAACTAAGCACAACAACTTAACAAGTTCATTGGACCGTGAAATTGAGGTCACAGACAAAACCATATAGCAGACTGTCATGTACTACACAAGACCAACCTATATACCAAATATCATTGACCTACCACTTATAGTTACTGAGAAAATGACCTAATCACAAAAACTTAACATGCTCACTAGACCGTGAAATTGAGGTCAAGGACAAAAGCCATATGACAGACTGTCATGTAATACCTAAGACCAACCTATATACCAAATATCATTGACCTATCACTTATAAATACTGAGAAAATGACCTAATTCACAAAAACTTAACATGCTCACTAGACCGTGAAATTGGGGTCAAGGACAAAAGCCATATGACAGACTGCCATATACTACCTAAGACCAACCTATATACCAAATATCATTGACCTACCACGTATAGTTACTGAGAAACTAAACTAAGCACAAAAACTTAACATGTTCATTGGACCGTGAAATTGAGGTCACAGACAAAAACCATATAGCAGACTGTCATGTACTACTCAAGACCAACCTATATACCAAATATCACTGACCTACCTTTTATAGTTACTGAGAAAATGACCTAATCACAAAAACTTAACATGAAAGTTTACGCCGCCGCCGCCGTCATACTTTGTACGCATATGTCTCGCTTTTCGCGCCTTTCGTGGCGGGCGAGACAAAAATTGTGTGTAATTTGACAGGATGTAGAATTAAAACATCTCATTGTATTACTTTAAAAGTATTTTTTGTAGTGGTGGTAGGGTACAAAAATAAGTAAATTCTGGTAGTGGGGTAGGAATTTTTTTAATTTTCTTTTGGTGGTGAGGTATTAATAAGTGGTTCCCCCTCCCAGTTATTTTTAAATGTAGCTTTCCTTAATCATATCATATGAAAAAGAGATGTAAAGCTGATTTATACAGAGTTATTCCCCTTACATGTTGGATAACTGATGTACCGTAATTACCCTTTTTTTTGTCAGTAAAAAACAAGTACTTTTTTAGTTTTCACAAATTGACGAAAAATTAAATTTTGAAAAACCTTCATGGCCAAAGCTCAATTCCCAGAGTCAAGTCATCAAAGTCGCTGTGTTTATATTTATACATGCAGGTAGGTGTCTTACAAGAAATTAATGTTATTATTGTTGTTGTTTTATTTGTTTTTGTATTGTAATTTACGATTAAAATAAAACTTTTGACAAAAACAAGACTTGTTTTTATTTACCTGTTAACATAACAAACAGGTGAAGATCTGGGTCAATTGATTGCACGCATGATTTCTCACCTTGACATGTGTAATGTTGTTTTAACAACTATTATCACCTGTTTGCATAACCTTGTTTTCTTTAATTGACTTAATGTGTAATTATACATCCATTTAGGAGATAACCATACTGTATTTTAGGATCTGAGGGGGTAAATCGTAGATTTTACCCTGAAGATCCTAAAATACAGTTTAGTTATCTCCATTCTGCAAACCCCCTTAAAAATCATTTAAAATCGATTTAAAATCACAGGAAGTTCGGTATGCGTCTGCGCAAGTACGTCGCTATTGGTTCCGACGGTAAATCATGGATTTCACCCCCTCAAAAATCTGACACTATCCAATCAAAATTAGCGTTACAACCATAAGTGCATTAGAATTATTGATTAATAACAGTTAATTGTCAACGTTGTGTACTGCCTAAACTAACTTCAGGTAAAGCGTGCTATTTTTATCTTTAATTTATTTTGAGGTACGGGGAATTACTTTAAATTTTGACATAAATTACACGGATGGACTAAAGATTATTTTTGTAATGGATGAGAGAAAAAGTTAACTGAATTTTTAAATAAGGAATTATTTATTACATTATAGAAGAGGAATATCTCAAGGAAAAAAAATATAGTATACAGATGATTTAAATAAAAAGATATAAAATTTAACAAGAGTTTTCAGAAGACAACATAGCTCCAGTAACCTCCAGTAACCTCAATGCACAATACATTCGAAAGTAGTAGAAAGCTTTCTTTACAAGAAAGTCAAATATATCAAATATAAACACCCTATCATTAAACAACTTAATTCTAGAAGCAAAGTTAAAGTTTTAAAAAAAATTGCCCTCAGGGCAAGGTCAAGGTCAAAATGGCTACAAATATGGTACCACAAGAAAGCTCTAACCATAAGGAAGTTACATACAAAATATAAACACCCTACCACTAAAGGCCTACCTTCTAATAGCAAGGTTAAAGTTTTTTACAAATTGCCCTCAGGGGAAGGTCAAGGTCAAAATGTCTACAAGTATGGTACCAGAAGAAAGCTCTCATCACAAGGAAGTCACATACCAAATATCAACATCCTAGCTATTCAGGTCTCAATTCCACAAGCCAGGTTAAAGTTTTGCTGACGCTGACGAAGCCGACGCCGGGGGTATGACAATAGCTCTCCGGACATTCGTCCCGGCAAGCTAAAAATATAATTTCTGAAAGACAAGGTAAAGCAGAAATGTTAGTCTTCTTGATTTTTGGATATTGTATGCACGTAAGGAAGTTAAATTTCAAATATGAAGACTCTACCGCTAAAAGCCTACCTTCTAGAAGCAAGAACAAAGTTTTAAAAAAATTGCCCTCAAGGAAAGGTCAAGGTCAAGATGTCTGTAAGTATGGCACCAGAAGAATGCTCTCATCATAATGAAGTTACATATCAAATATGAACACCCTACCACTAAAAGCCTACCTTCTAGAAGCAAGGTTAAAGTTTTTAAAATATTGCCCCCAGGGATAGGTGAAGGTCAAAATGTCTACAAATATGGTACCGCTAGAAAGCTCCCATCATAAGGAAGTTACTTAGCAAATATAAACACCCTACCACTAAAAGCCTTCCTTCTAGAAGCAAGGTTAGAGTTTTTCAAAAATTGCCCTCAGGGCAAGGTCAGGGTCAAAATGTCTACAAATATGGTACCAGAAGAAAGCTCTCATCACAAGGAAGTCACATAGCAAATATAAACACCCTACCACTAAAAGCCTACCTTCTAGAGGCAAGGTTAAAGTTTTTTGAAAATTGCCCATAGGGCAAGGTCAAAATGTCTACAAGTATGGTACCAGAAGAAAGCTGTCATCATAAGGAAGTTACATACCAAATATGAACACCCTACCACTAAAAGCCTACCTTCTAGAGGCAAGGTTAAAGTTTTTTGAAAATTGACCTAAGGGCAAGGTCAAGGTCAAAATGTCTACAAGTATAGTACCAGAAGAAAGCTCTCATCACAAGGAAGTCACAAGGCAAATATAAACACGCTACCACTAAAAGCCTACCTTCTAGAGGCAAGGCTAAAGTTTTTCAAAAACTGCCCTCAGGGCAAGGTCAAGGTCAAAATGTCTACAAATATGGAACCAGAAGAAAGCTCTCATCACAAGGAAGTCACATTGCAAATATAAACACGCTACCACTGAAAGCCTACCTTCTAGAGGCAAGGTTTAAGTTTTTCAAAAACTGCCCTCAGGGCAAGGTCAAGGTCAAAATGTCTACAAATATGGTACCAGAAGAAAGCTCTCATCACAAGGAATTCACATACCAAATATCAACATCCTACTTCTTCAGGTCTCAATTCCACAAGCCAGGTTAAAGTTTTGCTGACGCCGACGCTGGGGGTATGACAATAGCTCTCCGGACATTCGTCCCGGCGAGCTAAAAAATTTTTGAAAAATAGAAAAAAGAAAGAAAGAAGAGAAATGGGATTAGTTTTCTTTTTATTATTATTCATGATGAAACTGATTGCAAAATTCAGATTTCTCAATCATTTTATTATCCTTGAAGTTCTTGTTTTTTGATAATTACAGAAAGTTTGAACCCTTTACCTTCCCTCACTTCCGATCCTAAACCAATCAAAATCCAAGAAATCTTTACCTCAGGGTCAAACCATACAGAAGATCATGCTATCATTGAAAGTTTGTCAATTAATTGCATTTAATTAGGGATGAATTGGACTCTGATATTGTTGTTTAAACACACGGATGTGAGAACAAAAAGCAATAGTTATCATATGTACACAAATAACAAATGTTTCCTCAAAGGTTAAAGTGAAACCCATCCTTTTTGTGTACACAAAATGAACTCGTCCAAGGAATGTTTATGGAATTTATTAATACACTTCCTGAAAACCAGCCAAGACATTGTTTTATGTAAAATAATATACACAAATTAGAGAGGATATCTTGAGTGATAATTTTAAACACAAACTGAAAAAAACAACGCTGTAGGGTTTCAGCTTTATTGACATTCTTTTTTTTAAGTAGAAACAAATACATCACGAGTAAATAAACAATTTGATCAACAACTCAGCAAACTTTTGTTGTTTTTCTCTTCAAATAAATCCTGTAATACTTACCATTTCAATTTATGGAGTTAAATTCCAAAAGTGACAAAAAATATGATAATTTTTAAAATGGGCTTTCCTCCAAAAATTGAAAACTGACAAATAATTCGGCAGACGAAAAAATCGAGAAATTACGGTATACAGAGTTATTCCCCTTACATGTTGAATACCTGATTTATACAGAGTTATTCCCCTTACATGTTGGATACCTGATCAATACAGAGTTATTCCCTTGACACTTTAGATACTTAATACAGAATTATTCATACCAGATTTACACAGAATTATTCCCCCTTTAGTGTTGGATACCTGATTTATGGAGTTATTCCCCTTGGTGTTGGATACCTGATTAAATATAAATGTAGAAATTTTCACGTGGGGGTAATTTTTGCTAAATTCATGTACAAGAAAAATCTGTGAAAAAATTTCGCCCGCCAATAGTTTTGTTTTGAAGTATCATATGTAAAAGCAACGATATCCACAAATACAAAAGGCTTTGGGCAGGAAAATAACCCCTCACGAAATGCTTGTCATCCAAAATCCTGAAAAAAACACCTCTCAAAAATGTCATCCAAAATCCTGAAAAAAACACCTCTCAAAAATTTCGGGAACAATGCCTTAATTCACCTTAACTATTTCCAGTTGTCAACATCTTGTTTACCTTTTGCACATTGTCAAATTGATATTTGCAAACCCAATTAAGGAATAAAGAACAAATAATACATTTATAAGAAAGACTGTGCTATTTGATTTATAAATATAGCCCCTAAAATTCACAAATCATTATAATAAGTATGATTTAAGTTACTGTGCTTTATGATTTCAACTTAAATTTTAGAATATCAAAGCTCAACTTGGTATTATGTAAAGTCAAACCTGTTTAATAGTTCTAACAATTTCCAATTCTGCAGATGTATGGAAAGTCTGTCCTTCTTTTCTAAGTAGAAGTCTCAGATAACGAGTTACATCTCTACCAGCGATATCTGATCGTATAATACTATGTGGCATCGCAAAGCCTTCATATATAGGTACAGCATGTGTTACACCATCACCAGAATCTAGTACAGCACCCGTTGTTCTTCCTGTGGCATATCTATCAAACAATAATTAATGTCAAGTTTTAGTCATAGGTAAAACCAGAATCTACTACAACAACTCTTGTTTTTTCTGTGGCATATCTATAAAACAATTGTTATTGTCAAGTTATAGTCAAACAATTTAATCCTAGCATATCTATAAAACAATTGTTCTTGTCAAGTTTTAGTGAAACAATTTGATCGATTGATGTTTTAAGCCAACTTCAGCAACACAATTTGAATCTAGCATATCAATAAAATAATTGTTTTTGTAATGAATAGATTTTTTAATTTGGGATTAGCCCTCTATTTTTCACTGTCTCCATTATTTGGTCAATTTATATAAATGGAACTGAATCATTAAACTAGTGCAGTCCAAAACAACAGCTAATCCCCTCGCCCGCATGTTTGATAATGAAATGAATTTATTGCAAACTCTGATGACAAACTATTACAAATTATGAACAATAAAATGTAGGTCAGAGTGACCCAATTATCATCTGAAGAGCACCACTCTCCAAGACGCATCCACTGACCTTAAGGCTATTTATTTTGTTCTAATTTCAATGGTGTCTATGTTAAACTATGTTCTTTGCTGGCACTCATCTTAAATAAAAACACCTATTTTGCAAAGGATCACTTAAAGACTATTGTGGCAAAGTTCGGTAACAATTGGATTTGTAGTGTAAGAGGAGAAGATCTTTGAAAGAATTCCCATAGGGTCAAATATGTTTGAAGTGCTAATCTGAAATACACCTTTTTCACAAAGGACCACCTAAACACTATAATGGCAAGTTTGGTTCCAATTGACCCACATAGTTTTGAAGGGAAGATCATTGAATGGGTTTTCCAAAAGGGTCCAATGTTAAACTATGTTCCTGCTGGCGGCCAACTTGAATAAAGCAAGAACCAGAAGACACCTTTTTTGTAGAAGTTCACCTAGAGACTTCAATGGCCAAGATTGGTTCTAATTGGTTTTGTATTTTAAAAGGAGATCTTTGCAAGTATTCCCATAGGATCCAATGTTAAACTTTGTTCCCCACTGGTGGCAATCTTGGTTTAAAGGACAAACCTGTAGGACAGCTTTTTTTGCACTATGACAGGACTATTTTGGACAAGTTTGGTTCCAAATGGCCAAGTCCTTTTAGAATTGAAGATCTTTGAATGAAAAATTTACACTGAATGGATGGACAAACCTATGACGGACGCAAATTGATGGCAAAAGTTCAACTCTGCTATAGCCAGATGAGCTAAAAATGTATACACTACCTTATTTTAATGGAGGTACATGTATTTAAAAGGGTTTCTGAATTAAACATTATTTATGGAATTAGGGAGTTAATTTGTGACAAAGTGGACAAAATATATTCACATCTGTCAGTCAGAGAAACTGGATAAATACAACAGCTGTCGCCGAATGGCAGTCAAATATACCCCCCGCTCATTGAACCCTGAATCAATATCGTAAGTGCAAATTTTAAGTTGGTGTGGACACAATACAGGTGTGGAAACAGTACAAGTATGGACACAATGATATAATCTTCAAGAAAGAACTTTTCACAAGGGTTCCAATGAAAATACTCTTGTCAAAATCAGACAAATATAAAATTCACACTTTTTAGCCTATTTGACATTTTACACAAAAATCATAAGCATTTAAGAAATTTCATTACAACACTTTGAAAACAATTTTTCAAGAGGATTACAATGAAAAAAGTGTGTCTCTCCAACAATTTGATTTCACAATATCTTTGCTTTAAATTATTTCTTTGAAAAAAGAAATAATTGCAGAAGGAATCAACGAAAGTCAGTCAAATTATCTCCCCTTCCTGGTTTCGTACAATAATTATATTCCTTCATGCACATCTTCATACTGTGTCCTTCCTTTGTCTGAAGTTTCATTTAAATCCTTCAAGTGGTTTAAGAGGAGTTGTGCTTACGAGGTAACCCATACATATGGAATCAATGAAAATTCAAAGTTGAATTATCTCCCCTTCCTGGTTTCATACAATAATTATATTCCTTCATGCACATCTTCATATTGTGTCCTTCCTTTGTCTAAAGTTTCATTTAAATCCTTCAAGTGGTTTAAGAGGAGTTGCGCTTACAAGAAGTGTGGACAGACAGACAGACGGACAGGGTGATTCCTATATACCCCCCCCAAACTTTGTTAGCGGGGGTATAATAATAGCTATTGCAACTGTTTCCAAATAATTCACTAAATTGTCACTTATTGTTCTTGTAATGTAAATGTGCTTAATAAAAATTGTATGTGACTTATCAATAATAAATGTTTACATTAAGTCAATAAGGCTTTGTTTAGGAAAATGTATATAAAAAGTGTAAAATTCCATTATATCAAAGTTTTTTGCAAGCGCAAATATTTGTGTATTGCACAATTTTAATACACACCATAAAGAAAATATTCCTCCATACTCAGTACTTACAAACTAAGAACAGCTTGCATGGATATAAACAATGCTGGAACATTGAAAGTTTCAAAGAATATTTCTGCAGCTTTCTCTCTATTTCTTCTAGGATTTAATGGTGCTTCTGTTAACAATACTGGATGCTGTAAGGAAGAAAATTAACACTAAAGATAGAATATATAAATGATGAATTAACTGTGATACTTTCAAAACAATTTTGAAATAAAGGGCTTTGCCGAGCGCAGCATGAAACCACCTCAGCATGTCGACCAATGAAATTTAAACAAGTGTTAACTAAAATGAATATGGACACAGTGATTTGCTGGACACAAAAAGGACCTTGACACATAATTAACTGGACACAACCTAGTGAAAATCAAAATTAGCCCTTTTAATTCCTTATTAATAGGATATTGTAAGAGCTAAGAAAAATCTGATTTCACATATTTTGAAATATTGCAATTTTGGCCCCTTTGACCCCTTATAGCTTGGAAATGGTAAGAGTTACGACAAATCTGTTCACTACTGAAAACTTACAATTAGAGGAATCCAAAGAAAAAAATCCCATCAAAATCTGATGAAAAATTAAACAAATAGATTATCTGCATGTTTGCGATTTGGCCCCATTGGGCCCCTCATAGCTTGGAAAGGAAATAAATTATCAAAACTCTGATGGTGCAATACTAGTTTATTTAAAAAACAATGCTGGAACATTGAAAGTTTCAAATAATATTTCTGCAGCTTTCTCTCTATTTCTTCTAGGATTTAATGGTGCTTCTGTTAACAAAACTGCATCAAAATCAGACTTAAAATAAAAAAATTAAAATTTTGAAATTTGCCCCTTTTGGGCCCATTTACCTCGTAAGCCATACATGCCATATGAAATCCGTTGGCATACTCCAGATTGGAAATTTTCAAAGGAGTACACTGAAAGAAACCCCATCAAAATCCGATAAATAATAAACATTCTACAGTCAAATATGTGAAAACACCAAATATTGCTCTTTTTGGTCCCTTTTTTAGGAACGGGAGGGGTAAAAAAACCCAAAATTAATCCTAGCCTTCCCTTTGTGCCAAGGAACATTGTGTTAAAATTTCAGAAGGATTGATAAACTTGAACTGGAGTTATTGACCAAAAACAAAAGTGTCTACAGACGACAACGACGACGACATGATCATACCATTATACAACCACAAAGGACAAGGTGCGATAAGGGGTTGATTTGGCCCAAGATTCCAGTGAATTTCTAAGTTGCACCTGTAGATTTTCTTTCGTGTTCGTTTCAAAGTTAAGATATCATTTACAGAAAAAAAACAAAAGTTAGAACCAATGAGGTCACAATAAGTTCAGTTCTGACGTCACGAAAAGGCAACTTTTCAGCATTTTCATAGAAACATACCGAATTTGGGAGATTTTCGAAGAGTTTACCTAACCGGAAACATCGAGCACACCCAAGAACCAATGAGATAATTAACCAACTCATTCGTACACATGAACCTCTCATATTATTTTTGTGGTTCTTGCATATGTTCTATATATCCTATACAGAACTAGGGCTCAGAAGGCTGAGCCTGTATCGCTCACCTGGCTTTCTGGTTTCAGCAGATGATTATATCTGAGTAACTGTAATTGGTAGCAATCTAAGTGAAGGACCTTCCATACATCATTGCTGTAAAGTTCTGTTTAATCTGCTCAAGTCATTTCAATAGATATAGTCAAAATGTGTATTTTCCCATAGGGTCCAATGTTAAACCTAAGTTCAGTGCTGGCGGCCATGTTTTTTTGGCGGATCAGAAAAATTTCGGCAATCTATATAAAGGACTTTCCATACATCATTCATGTAAAGTTTGGTTCCAGTTGCTTCAGTAGCTTCAGAGGAGATAGCAAATATATGCTTTTTCCCATAGGGTCCAATGTTAAACCAAAGTTCAGCGCTGGCGTCCATGATTTTTGGTGGATCGGAAAAATTTCGGCAAACTAAGAAAAAGGACCTTCCATACATCATTCCTGTAAAGTTTGGTTCAATTTGCTTCAGTAGCTTCAGAGGAGATAGCAAATATATGCTTTTTCCCATAGGGTCCAATGTTAAACCTAACATTGGACTAAATTTTTCTGATCCGCCAAAAAACATGGCCGCCAGCGCTGAACTTAGGTTTAACATTGGACCCTATGGGAAAATACACATTTTGACTATATCTATTGAAATGACTTGAGCAGATTAAACAGAACTTTACAGCAATGATGTTTTTTTAGGGAGAGGGCTTTATCTCAGTTGTGATAACTGTTTGCCCAATCCTTTTGTATTTTTCAATAAAATATTATTAAACTAAACCTAAGTTCAGCGCTGGCGGCCATGTTTTTTGGCGGATCAGAAAAATTTCAGCAAACTATGTAAAGGACCTTCCATACATCATTCCCGTAAAGTTTGGTTCCATTTGCTTCAGTAGCTTCAGAGGAAATAGCAACAAGAGCTGTCGCCGAATGGCTTCCAAATATACCCCCCGCTCATTGAACCCTGAATCGATATGGTAAGTGCAAAATTAAGTTGGTGTGGACACAATACAGGTGTGGACACAGTACAAGTGTGGACACAATACAAGTATGGACACAATGATATAATCTTCAAGAATGAAATTTTCACAAGGGTTCCAATGAAAACACTCTGTCTAAATCAGACAAATATAAAATACCCCTTTTTTCAACCTATTTGACATTTTACATATCTACATATAGTGTTCTTCCTTTGTCTAAAGTTTCATCAAAATCCTTCAGTGGATTAAGAGGAGTTGTGCGTACGAGGTTACCCATACATAGCGAATCAATGAAAACGTCGGATCATCTCCCCTTCCTGGTTTCTGACAATAATTATATTCCTTCATGCACATCTCCATATAGTGTTCTTACCTTGTGTAAAGTTTCATTAAATTCCTTCATGTGGTTTAAGAGGAGTTGCGCTTACAAGGTAACCCATACATGGGGAATCAATGAAAAGTCAAAGTCGGATTATCTCCCCTTTCTGGTTTCAGACAATAATTATATTCCTTCATGCACATCTCCATAAAGTGTCCTTCCTTTTTGTAAAGTTTCATCAAAATCCTTCAAGTGGTTCAAGAGGAGTTGCGCTTACAAGGTAACCCATACATAGGGAATCAAAGAAAATTCAAAGTCGATTTATCTCCCCATCCTGGTTCGGACAATAATTATATTCCTTCATGCACATCTCCATATAGTGTTCTTACTTTGTGTAACGTTTCATTAAATTCCTTCATGTGGTTTAAGAGGAGTTGCGCTTACGAGGTAACCCATACATGGGGAATCAATGAAAAGTCAAAGTCCAATTATCTCCCCTTCCTAGTTTTTGACAATAATTATATTCCTTCATGCACATCTCCATATAGTGTCCTTCCTTTATGTAAAGTTTCATCAAAATCCTTCAAGTGGTTTAAGAGGAGTTGCGCTTACAAGGTAACCCATATATAGGGAATCAACGAAAAGTCAAAGTCGAATTATCTCCCTTTCCTGGTTTCGGACAATAATTATATTCCTTCATGCACATCTCCATATAGTGTCCTTCCTTTGTGTAAAGTTTCATCAAAATCCTTCAAGTGGTTTAAGAGGAGTTGCGCTTACGAGAAGTGTGGACAGACGGACAGACGGACGGACAGACGGACGGACAGACAGACAGACAGGGTGATTCCTATATACCCCCCCAAACTTTGTTTGCAGGGGGTATAAATATATGCTTTTTCCCATAGGGTCCAATGTTAAACCTAAGTTCAGCGCCAGCGGCCATGATTTTTGGGGGATCAGAAAAATTTCGACAATCTATATAAAGGACCTTCCATACATCATTCCTGTAAAGTTTGGTTCAATTTGCTCCAGTAGCTTCAGAGGAGATATCAAATATATGCTTTTTCCCAAAGGGTCCAATGTTAAACCTAAGTTCAGCGTTGGCGGCCATGTTTTTTGGCGGATCAGAAAAATTTTGGCAAACTAAGTAAAGGACCTTTAATACATCATTCATGTAAAGTTTGGTTCCAGTTGCTTCAGGAGTTTCAGAGGAGATAGCAAATATATGCTTTTCCCCATAGGGTCCAATGTTAAACCTAAGTTCAGCGTTGGCGGCCATGTTTTTGGCGGATCAGAAAATTTTCGGCAAACTAAGTAAAGGACCTTCCATATATCATTCATGTAAAGTTTGGTTCCAGTTGCTTCAGTAGCTTCAGAGGAGATAGCAAATATATGCTTTTTCCCATAGGGTCCAATGTTAAACCTAAGTTCAGCGCTGGCGGCCATGTTTTTTGGCAGATCAGAAAAATTTCGGCAAGCTAAGTAGAGGACCTTCCATACATCATTCATGTAAAGTTTGGTTCATATTTGCTTCAGTAGTTTCAGAGGAGATAGCAAATATATGCTTTTTCCCACAGGGTCTAATGTTAAACCTAAATTCAGCGCTGGTGGCCATGTTTTTTGGCGGATCAGAAAAATTTCGGCAAACTAAGTAAAGGACCTTCCATACATCATTCCTGTAAAGTTTGGTTCAAATTGGTCCAGTGTTTTCTGAGGAGATAGTCAAAATGTAAAAAGTTCACAGACAGACGACGACGGACGCCAAGTGATGGCAAAAGCTCACATGACCTTTTAGGCCAGGTGAGCTAAAAAGTAGTCAAAATTGGTCAAATTTGTCATTTTTCGACAAAATCTCCAAGTTGTCCCTTCTTCCACACTCAAAAACTCAGTAATCATACATCAATATTTGAGAAATGTTACTGTTTACTGAAAAGCCATACCCATAGAACATTTCAATGAGAAAATTCTGTGAATTACACCAAATTTATTTTTCAGGCCAAATAAGGCCCTTATCGCCCCTACTCCTTTTTTGCGGTCATATAAAAACTTGTACATATAAAATTAGTATATAGAACATGGCATCAGTGCTAACAAAAAAGCAACAAAATGGTAAAGATATTGGCAATTCTTAAATTGATTTATTTGAAAAAATATCTATTCTATTTTCACAGTAGCAGGAAATTCCAAATAAAAAGTTTTCAGTATACTCTTTCATCCACGTTTAGTATAATTTCAGAACCATAAAGACTAATGAACAGTAAGCTGAACAACAGGTAGTGACTGGTGACAAGTGAGTGAAGGAAGTCCTTTCTGTATAAAGGTAAAATTACTAATCACAATATTATTGTTCAACCGTCCTAAATAACATCTTAAAAACTGTATTACTGACCTCTTCTGAGAATGTTTGTAATTGGTCTTTGGAATATATATACTGCCATATCCTCTCCATATCATTCCAGTCCTGTACTATACCATGTTCCATTGGATATTTTATTGTCAACAATCCTCTATGTTCCTAACAACAAATATTGAAATTTTCTCTGAATTGTTGACATTTTTCTCTAATTTCTAGCAAATTTAAATACCTCCTGTTTGATAAGTTATCGAAACAATAACTAACATTTGTGTTATGATGTTTTCTCAGTTGGCGATTGGTCAATCATGTAAATGTCTCATGTCAGTTTCTATAAATAGTGCAACCGGATGTTGATGAAATTAACACCTGCATGATTGTCTAGCGAAACCTCGAACTTTAAAATGTGAAAAATTTAACCATCTCGATTTGAGAAATATATGTAATAACTGGACACAATGTTAGAGACTATAAAGCAAATAGAGTTCATCTGTACCCTTATATGAGAAACATGCAATGATATATATATACACTTTGATATAATACATCCAGGAAGCTCTCTTTATAAGCAAGTAACATTCTAAATATAAAGTAACTAACCCTAGAAATATTACTATCTGAGAAATGTTAAGCTTTTAAATATTGCACTGATCAGGAAAAGGGAAAGGTCAGAATGTCAAAAAACATGGTACCCAAAGAAAGTTCTTATCATAAGAAAGTCACATACCAAGTATAAAGCATCTATCCCCAGAAACATAACTCTCCGAGATGTAGTTTAAGTTTTTAAAAACTAACTTCAGGGCAAGGTTGCAATGAAATTTCTACAATTATGGTATCTCCTGAATGCTCTTAGTATAAAGAATCCACATACCAAACACTTAATGAATAACATCTAGAACCAAAGTTTAAAATGACTGCAATCATTGGTACCTCCAGTAAACTCTCCTGATCAGGAAGCCACATACTAAAGTTGAATAACCCTGTACTTAAGGCATCAATTCTAGAAGGTAAAACTTTTTGATGATGCAAATGACAAAGTGATCACAACTACTTATCAGTCATAGATCCTGGCAAATCTAAAAAGTATTACCCAGTATGTAAAGGTGAACTCTGATGGAACTGCAATAGCTCAAACACCATAAACGTCTAGGAACCCTTTATGATGTTCCTTTGTTCAAGTTTTAACATAGTTTGACATCAATAGTTTGTACAACTGTTTTCATCTGTCCCTTGGGTATTTGAACCATCAAGGACTGTATATACTGATCATGTATGGTAACCTTTTTAAAGCATGTAAACAGCTACAATGTACCTAAATTAAAATATTAACTAAACAAACCTCTGCTTCTGGTCCTAAGAATGTATCCCCTTCCAGGGCACCTGCCATAACCCGTACATGTTTGGGTCTTCCAATGCTGAAAAATGTTCCAAGTTTTACAGTTACAGAGTCAACTTCAGTAACAAAAACTGTGATTAAACATCTTGTCATCATCTATAGCAATGTGCTCTACTTTTGTCATACTTGCCAACCCAATTCTGCTATGGTGGGTCATGACCCAACTTTCAGGTATATAGTGGCATGTCATATCACGCAAGTCATCATGCACCATTTCAAAATCCTTTGCGTAAATTCTGTAACATTTATTACCATAAATGAGGGGGCAAGACGTTTTCTATTAATGTACGTGCTTTGGGCATTTTCAGCTGGTTGTCAAATATTTTTGGTGAGGTAAATCAGTTGTTAACTCGTGTAACTATTTTTGGACCATTTGGTGGTCTCTATTTTATTAAATGTTTACTTAGTCTTAACTATTTAGGCAAAATTAAAAGTGCTGCATGCTGGTAATCTGAAACATAGGTAATCAATGATTACAAAGTTTGCCTCATTATGGGACATTGTCAGAGTAACCTAATTTTGCCTGGATGCTGACCTACCATCACAGATGCATGCATATGCAAGTTTACGTGTTCCTAACGTGTATAGTGACCGAGATCTAAACTCTTTAGTAAATTTGGATGTAAGTCAATCCAGCGGAAAATATATGTTAAACATGTTTAAGTGACCTAATTTTGCCTGGATGTTCACCTACCATCAGAGATGCATGCATATGCAAGGTTACATGATCCTACCATGTATAGTGACTGAGAAACGAACTCTGACGTAAACTTGAATGTAAGTCAATCAAGCAGAAAATATAGGTCAAAGTGACTTAATTTTGCCTGGAAGCTGACCTACCATCAGAGATGCATGCATATGCAAGGTTACATGATCCTATCATGTATAGTGACTTGGATCTGAACTCGGACTTAAACTTGAATGTAAGTCATTCATGCGAAAAATATAGGTCAAAGTAACCTAATTTTGCCTGGATGCTGACCTACCAACAGAGATGCATGCATATGCTAGGTTACATGATCCTACTACAGGGATTAAGATTAAAACTGTTGCCCAGTCGCAAATACGACCAAAATTTATGGTGGGTGACTTTTGTTTTATGTCCCTGTCGCCCAACTGGCGACCAAAAAATTCCTGGTCAAATCAGACTTTTTTCGTGAGATGTGCTAAATATAACTGATTTTTCCCAGACTATCTAAAAATATAATTTACACTGTGTAATGCTTTGAGTTTTTCATAGTCCTCATGTAATAAAATCCGATAACTTTCGCACGACGAGACAGGAAGTCGATAATGCATAATGTTTGGCTTTTCTGTTAATTGTGTGATAGGGATTGAAGCGGACAAATGGAATAGCCAGTTTATAATGACATAGTTTTCCCTTCTTCTTTCCTATAGATTTTGAAGTTGTGTTTTTGTTTAAAGGGTAAAGGGATTTTTACAAACAAAACGTACCAAAACGCTAGTCGATGTGTCCATTCTTAAAAATTATTAAATAAAACCGTGTATTGATTTTAGCTGCGAGTTCTCCAATTCTGGAGGGAATAATAATAGCAATTTCCAGTTTAAAGCTATTTATACTTTGTAAATGTTAAAAAACGGATAACAGGAAATACCTACAATGGCTGAAAATTATAATTACATGCAACAATTTGCAAGGGAACTACACAAGATAAACACGTATAAGACAAAAAAACAAACGCAGACAACTAGTGGTGTTCCGATGATCGGAAAATGTCTCAAATCGGTCGGTTGACTATCCAGATGTGATTAATCGATTGAGATTTTCATCAATCGATTGATAATCGGTTAACTAAAAGTACATGTGACCTTTAGGGAAAAAATGGGAAGGCCATGAAAAGTTAATATATTTGAAAACTTGCTCTCCTTGATCAGTTTCAACTCAGCTTGCTCAAACCAGGATGTGCTTTTGCCATCACTTTGCATCTGTCATCCGTCTGTCATTCCCTAGTCTTTCCATCATCTGAAATTGTCCTTCTTCTTTGTCTGTCCGTCATGAACATTTTCTCCTCTGAAACTACTGGGCCAATTGGAACAATGAACTTGGTTACAACAGTCCTTGGATGTTTGCTATATAAAATGTTTTTGGGGTTCAAAGATGCAGCTAGAAAGGAACATAATTTAACAGTGGAGCCTATGGGGCACATATATAAAGATCTTCTTCTCACAAACTGCTTGCCCAAATGAAACTTCAATAAGTTACAGTAAACCTTGGGTTATCCCATGTTCATAAAATTCTATACCATAAACAAGATGGCCACCAGCAGGAACCATAGTTTAACATCAGACCTCATGGGAACATATTTTTAAATCCTTTTCTCTGAAACTCTCAGTAAAATTGCAACAAAGCTTGGTCACAATGCACCTCAGATAGACTCAACTTATAATATGTCCAGCAAGTTTTGATTCTTTCACGATGGCTGCCAGTGAATCATAGTTTAACACTGGATTATTTTGGAACAATTTCAAAGATCTTCCCAGTTGAAAAACTAATAGGACAGTTAGAACCAAACTTGGTCAAAACAGTCTTCAGGTAGTCCATAGATTTATGGGGGAGTCAGTGATTATCTAAATTAAGCAAAGGAACTAATGGTTTATTGTGTACATTTGTATGTACAAATTTCACATTTACAAATGAAACCATTTAGAATATAAGAATATATTCATCAGTTCTAATGAAAAGCAAGCACTTCATACTATAGACACATATTCAAAAGTACTAAAGCAAAATCAAAGGACTTAGGAGGAATTGCAGAATAACCGATTATAACCGATAGTCGGTCGGTTAAGCCTAACCGATTATGATAGATAATCGGTTGGTATTTTCATCCGATTGAACACCACTACAGACAACGATAGGAACTCGGGACAACATGAGGCGGTCGATCAAGGATGTCAGTGAACCAAAGTCAATCGTTAAACGTAAATCAAACGAGGAAAAACTTGAATATTTCAAGGATATTCAGAGGATGAAGATGATGTGTATTTCAACCTTTTGGACTTCACCAGAGACTGATTCATTAAATGAAATTTTAATTCCATCACTTCCTAATTTTCTGATTTCTGTATAAAACTAAAAATACAGTGTAATTTTATTTGAGTTTTGCAGATGGCAATTTTGTGACCAATTTATGTCTTGTAAGTGCAAATCAAAACATAGGTAATCAACGATTACAAAGTTCGCCTCGTTGTGGCACTTTGTCGCAGCAACCCAATTTTGCCTGGATGCTGACCTACCATCAGAGATGCATGCACCTGCAAGGTTAGATGATCCTACCATGTACAGTGACTGAGATATCAACTCGGACGTAAACTTGAATGTAAGTCTCTCAAGCGGAAAATATAGGTCAAAGTGACCTAATTTGGCCTGAATGCTGACCTACCATCAGAGATGCATGCACATGCAAGGTTAAATGATCCTACCATGTACAGTGACTGAGATCTGAACTCGGACATAAACTTGAATGTAAGTCACTCATACGGAAAATATAGGTCAAAGTGACCTAATTTTGCCTGGATGCTGACCTACCAT
>MJUU01032108.1:0-16997 GCA_002080025.1 Modiolus philippinarum | reverse complement strand
ACATGTAAGGTTAAATGATCCTATCATGTATAGTGACTTGGATCTGAACTCGAGACGTAAAACTTGAATGTAAGTCATTCATGCAGAAAATATAGGTCAAAGTGACCTTATTTTGCATGGATGCTGACCTACCATCAGAGATGCATGCATATGCAAGGTTACATGATCCTACCATGTATAGTGACTGAGAAATGAAGTTGGACATAAACTTGAATGTAAGTCGTTCAAGCAAAAAATATAGGTCAAAGTGACCTAATTTTGCCTGGATGCTGACCTACCATTAGAAATGCATGCACATGCAAGGTTACATGATCCTACCATGTATAGTGACTTAGATCTGAACTTGGACGTAAACTTGAATTTAAGTCATTCATGCGGAAAATATAGGTCAAAGTGACCTAATTTTGCCTGGATCCTGACCTACCAACAGAGATGCATGCATATGCTAGGTTACATGATCCTACTATGTATAGTGACTGAGATCTGAACTCTGACGTAAATTTGAATGCAAGTCGTTCAAGCTGAAATTTAGGTCAAAGAGGCCTAATTTTCTCGGAGGATGTGAGTCAACCCAAGATGCACCTGCATGTTAAGTTTGATGACCCTACCATGCATAGTTGCCGAGATATACACCCAAATGTGAACGCGGATGTAGACGCAGACACCGGGGGTACTCCAATAGTCCCCCTCAACTTCATTGAGACAAACTAAAAATTGTGTTTCTTGTTTTGTAGCAGGTCATTTGAGGGTGATGTTCTCATTGACTGGTGAAAATGATGACCCCAGGTGATTATTCATGGCAGGTGAGGGGTTCATTTTGCGGATCTTGGCGGGTCAGTTAGCAAGTATGCTTTTGTTCATGAAAATATCCCTACAAATACACTTTTATCAACTGCTCATAGTGATGTTCTAAATATAAACTTGCTTTTACCGGGGAGCATGAAATAAAGATTTCACTCCGTTCCCAACTACATTATTGCTACATACATGTACATGTATTAGCTGATGTTACAAAATTTCTAATTTTGACATAGAGAGGTGTAGAAGTATCTATAGTCATTGTTTATCTAGTTTTGTTTCAACAGTTAAATTGGTATGACAAAATCACACATTACTAGTATCTAATGATTATAGGTACACTGTATTATAACATGAAATTTCTGTCAGACTAATTAACGAACTTACAAATTTGGAAAATGATGTTTGGGTACTTGATCGCCAGCAAATCCAGCTTTGATAAGACCAGACCCCTGAAATGATAAATTCATGCTCTGAATTATTGCTTTATACATAACTAATCAAGGCAATGATGTTAATCAAAGTAATCAAACATTAAATCTTGATCAAATGATGTGAGGGCTATTCCTGAAATATTTGTGTGGGGGACCGTATTAAAAATGGTAAATGCATATTTTTTAATGTGTGTTTCTACAGTTCAAGTCTCCAATATACCCACAATCCATCAATTTTTTGAAAGCTTTTTCCATCACAACTCAGACACATTTTTCATAGACATGAACACTAAACCCTAAAGAAAGTGGATAAATATGGGATTATATCCAAGATTCTCATCCATGCCTGCCCCAATTTTTTACCTGCCACAAAAAATTTTGCTTTGATTTTTTGGCCAATTTGGGTAACTTTCTTTTGAAATGATACATTTTTCATTCTTAGCAGCAATTTGCCTACATTGTACCTCTCCAGCCTATAGAGTGTACATTTCACAGTTAATTCGTTACTGTCCAGCGTGTAGTTTGTACAGTGATTTTTTTCTAGCAAAAACACTGTCCAAAAGCTGCTTAGTAGGGGATTTGTTCAACCTATGTTAATTTCATCCCTCAAGAAATTCGATGGCCATCACCATACCATCATTGAAAGATATGACATGTCAGTATCCTAAATGAAAGTGGACATTTTCAGCTAAATTCACGTCTTCCCGGATTTGACTACCGATTTTGACATTTTCCTAGATTGACTAACTTACAGTGTGACGGATGCTGTTAACAGAGCAGGACATGCTTACCCTTTCGGAGCACCTGATGTCACTCAGTTTCAATGGAGTTTACACTGTGAGTGCCTTTGTTTTGAATGTTGTGATTTCTATTTCTGTGCTTTGGATCTGTCTAACATCATTGTTTTCTGTGTCTTCGTTAACCTTTTGTCAATGTCTTTGAACTTCGATTTTTTGTAAATTCCACTTCTTTGTCCCTTTGGGATCCTACTGCCGTTGCTTTCACAAAAATTTGATTAAAAATAGGAAATAAAAAATGTGAAATAAAATTTGCCAGTCCAAAACCAAATTTTGAGAAAAAATGGATCATGAAAATTTAGGAATTATTTTATCATGGCCTAATTATTAGATGGTCAACTTTCTTGTCTATCTGTATATAAATGCACAGATGATCACATACAACAATTGTACATCTCATAATAGTACTAAAATTAATGGAGATTTTTTCTTTTCCTTGCTATGAAAAACACCCCCTCCTGGTTAATTTTTTTTTATGTTAATGTGTTAATTTCTGCTTTGTGTGTAGGGCACTTTTCATCAAATCTTCCCATCTTCAATGATCATATCACCAAATAGAATTACACAGGCATGGCAGACTATGAAAGATTTTTTTTCTTTTCTGATATTCAGACTGGCACTCTCAAAAAGATTGTCATTAAAAGTCTCTTTTCCATCACCAAGTGTTGCAATATCAAATTCCCAAAATTTGATTTCCTAATACAGCTAGGAAGGTTCGCGAACCTCATTAGTGATGTCACAAAATCTAATTTACATATGCAAATTAGCATTTTTGGTTGGCAAAGTCGTAGTTGGACCACTATTTAACAATGTAAAAGAATTTTTTATCTCTTGAAATTTTTTTATTACCCATCCGATTTTGGATCTGTAAAATGCGTAATAAACTTCAAGATTTTCATATTTTTTCTGCCAATTTACTTTTTAAAAGTTTCCTGTAGAAAATTTTGTATGAGGTTTTAAAAAATGACAAAATTGCAGAAATTTGTATACTTTGCAAAAACGCTAATTTTATAGATTTTGAAAATAAATATATTTAAAAAATTAATACCCTGTAAAAGTGTAAACATTCCAGAATTTCATTCAGAAGGAATTATTAAAATATCTCAATTGACAATTTCGTACGAGTGAATTGAAAATGACATCTTTATGACCCTAATCAATTATCACGATTTCTTGCCAACCAAATTTACCTTTTCGAGTCTGTGACGTCACGGCGAACCTTCCTATAGCAAGTTAGCTGCAGTAAGAGCCATAATTCTACCATGACAATTAAAAATTGGAAGCGTGGATTATTTATTATACATTTGATTTTATCAAAAAACATCTCTGCATGGTTTCGAATCTCAAACGGTATACGATAATGCAAACCTCAATTGACGACTTTCCAATTACTAAAGCGCCGCCTGGTGGACGATCATCGAACTACAAAACTGCGGCTATTAGACGCAGTTTCTTCTACTTGTGTAACTGAAAATCGGCACTTGTTTTCATCGTATTACACAGCACAGGTGACCTGACAAACTTACCTGAGCACCTTCCGACACGTGTACACATAACAGGGGATCAGATCGACATTTTTGGGATGTTTATTCAAACTGAAATGTATTTTATGAAATAATTAAAATTACCCTTAAAATCCTAAAATGCATAGAACTTGAGGCAGTTACATGCATTCACATTTATTAAACTTTTTAAATCATATATTATCGTTATATCCTCGGGGTTATATCTTATTTTTATTCCTAAAATTTTGTATTTCAGCATTTTTTTTAAAGACGTACGAAAGATAAAAATGTATTCAATTTAAATTTTATTGGAATACACATCGATTTCCAGGTGACACTGGACATACATGAAATTATTGTATAATGTTTGGTGTTTGATGGTAAAATGTTAAATATTAACATGATTAAAATGAAAATTTAAATTATTTATTTAACACGACCAAAATGATTTATTTCACCATCTCACATGTAAGACCACAAATTATTTTCATTGCAACTGCAACAGCAAGACATGCAGAGGCGCAGTAGTTGCACTACACAAATCATGATTGAAAGTAGAATTTAGCAACAATTTTTAATCCTTGATTGCAGAAATGTTTTTCACAGTTTTTCACAATATGACCATAACATGTGAATTATTTTAACAAGATACACATGGCATTTCCCGCATGGTCGGGAACCAGCATTACACAACACATCTAATGTCTAGGCTGAGATATAAGCCCTGTGGCCTTCTCAAACTGCTTGAATATGAATAGTTTAAAGGCTGGGTTCGTAACTTTGTTGGACAGTGCGTCACTACATTGCATTGATACAAACTACAAAAAGTTTAACCTTGGTCATGTGGCTGTATGGCATGTTCGAAAAATATAAGCCAAAGCATTGAAATAATGTTACTGTAGACATTTCTGCTGAAAAAAGTCTGTTGTGGAGATTTCCATCATAATAAGTGTAGGACGACTCTGAAGTGGCAAATATTAATGAAATATTACTGAAATGAAAATGCAATACGTGTCAGTAAAAATTGTTCTAAATGTGAAATTGGAATTAAATTTAGTTTGAAAACGAAAAACAAATGGTTACAAGTATAGATTTTTTTCTCTATGTAAAGCTACAAGTTATGCTTTGGACACTGAGCCGTATGTATAAATGTGTATGTGATTGCATGCGCCGATTCCAGAGTGTTTCAATTTTCGAAAGCTACTTTTTTTAACTGAATTGCTTTTTAGTAGCAGACTGCAATAAAAATTATTTTCATTTCAGGAAATACACAAAAAAAAGAAAAAAATGCGAATTTTTTTCTTACATGTCGATCTTGATTTCGTTCATGGATAAAGATTCTGCATGTGAATAAAATACAAAATAAAAATAAATGAGATAGAAAATGGTGCAAAGAAATTTTGGAAAAATAAGCATGTCCTTTACCAGCGGTGACAGATACCTTTATTATGTCACTGTCGGTAATTAAACAAAGGTCTGTCATGTCTTGTTGATTGTCCTAATTAACAAGATTACCTGTAACACGTACCCACCTGTATGAAGTCACCTGTGGCCACTGGTAACAACTGTTTTAAATTATTAGTGATGTCAATCAAAGTTGTGTAACAGAAAGAAAATTTTCGTTTCAACAGCAGAAACTAACAGTACAGCTTAACTAAAGTAAAAAATGGGCAGTATTAATAGATTTTTTTCTTTAATTAAAAAACAAAAGAGAACAAAAATGTGTAAAATATTTTTTACATAATTATTTATTAACAGCGAAGTGGTATTAAGGTAGCAAATAAAACATTATGAATATTCTCCTTTATTGCTTACTACACGATAGCCGCAGTTTTGAAACCGGAAGTGAGAGGGGAGATAAATCATGTAAAACTGGAAATGGGTCAATTTTGAGCCATTTAAGCAATTGAGAAAATCTACAAAGTTTTGATTAATAGATTCTTTGCTAAGGTAATATTTAGCTTCATATTCAATCATGACATACTCACTGATATGTCAATAAAAAGTATAGAAAGTATGACTCATTAAAAAGATCAATGTTGGCATATTTATGTTGATGACTGGTTATTGTGATAGGTGTGGATTTTCGTATATTATGCTTGATATTTTTGGGTTCCACAGAATTCATTTGCCCAACTTACGTTGTCAATTACAACGGGCTGATTTGCAATAACATCAGAATACGGGTCCATTTATTTAGTGGCCCTGCATTCATAAATTTCGGAAGAAGATTGTTGCAACTAATCGTAAGCACAATAACGGTAATATCAGACGGACACGATTGATATCCGGAAACTAGAGATTTAGCGTCTTGTTCTATGTTGATCTTCTATGTTGTGAATAAGCATGCATGGATATATTATCCCTTCAAACCGTGTGAGAGTCACCATGAAGCGTTCCACACACTAAAGAAAGGTCAGAATCGTAGTAAATAAATTATAAGTCAGTAAAATCTTATCCAAAGTCAAGTTCGAGTTACTTTTATAATAATTATTGTAACATTATTTTCAAAATAATTATTGTAAATCATATTGTAATATTTTGAATGTTCCTAATCTAAAACAAATTATAAAAGAACCTACCCGTATAACAGAAACTTCTGAATCTTTTATTTAGTTCTGAAAATAAAATAACAAAATCTGGAATTGTAGCTACTGGTCCGTCAGTGACCACTTTTTAACATTTTGCACAAGAAAAGTTCATAAGAAAGGTGGTATTTGTAGCAAGGAAGAAAATAAAATTAAAATCAGATCTACAAAAAAATTTAATAAAGAAGCTTTTATTGAAAAACCTAAAATGTGTAGATTGGAGTAAATTATATCTATGTAGAAGTGTAAATGGTGCATGGACAATTGGCTGACATTTTATGGGTGTATTAGACCAGGTTGCTCCTTTCTTTTAAGGAAATCAAAATTGAAACTAATACTGAACCTTGGATAAATTCAGAGATTCTTGATCTCATTAAAGAGAGATCATTTCTCCGGCCATTTTATTAAGAAATCTAAAGATAAAATTTGCTATAAAGAATATTGTAAATTAAGAAATAAAGTTCAAAGAACTGTCAAATATGCAAAATCAATTTTTTTGGAAAACAAAATAGAAGAAAATAAAAATTGTCCAAAGAAATTATGGCAATAGTTAAAAATCCCGGGCTATAACACCAAAACGAAGGATTCAACAAACATTGTATTGAATATTGATGATGAAATTTGTCATGATTCGTCAAATATTGTTAGCGATTTTAATCACTTTTTCACAAATGTTGCTAACCAATTGGTTGCCAAATTACCGGCAGCTAAGGGACTTTTTGATTATAGTATTAATATATTTAAGAATTTCTATGGAAAAGTTTTTATTAACAGTTTGTCTCTTGAATTGTCACATGTTACGGAAGAGTTTCTTTATAAAGAATTGAAAAGTCTAAATATAAGTAAGAGTACTGGTCTGGATGGTATTCCTTCACGATTCCTGAGAGATGTTGCAGATGTTCTTCAAAAACTAATTACATATATAATTAATTTGTCCATATCTAGTGGCATGAGTATGTCCTATTTACAAAAAGAGTAGTAGACTTAACGTAGGTAACTATAGGCCTGTTAGCATTTTAGTAGTTGTATCAATAATACTGGAAAGAGGGGTTTATAATCAACTTGAAAATTATTTAGACAAAATGATTTAATATATGATTTACAGTCGGGATTGAGATCAATATATTCTACCGACACCTGTTTAATACACTTGTTGGATCATATCAGAACCCAAACATCAAGAGGTTTATATACTGGCATTGTTCTACTTGACCTACAAAAGACATTTGATACGGTTGACCACCATATTCTCTGTAAAAAATTACAAAGTATGGGCATAATTTCTATAAAATGGTTTGAGTCTTATTTGACTGGTAGACGACAAAAAGTTAGAGCAAACGGCACAGAGTCTGAATTCTAAAGTGTCACTTGTGGGGTACCACAGGGCAGCATATTAGGCCCCTTCCTATTCTTATGTTATCTTAATGATATAGCCAATAGCATTAGTTCAGAATGTAAACTTTTACTATATGCAGATGACAGTGCCATTCTGTTTTCTCACATGGATCCTGAGGTAATATCCTCTGGACTAGGAAAAGAAACGGAGTCTTGCAATCATTGGCTGGTTGATAATAAGTTGTCCCTACATTTGGGTAAAACCGAATGTATTCTATTTGGTTCAAAACGTAAGCTCCGTAAAGTAAGTCAGTTCCGTATAGATTGCAACGGACATACAATTGTTTCACAGGAATCAGTTAAATACTTAGGTCTTAATTTTGACCGTTTTCTTTCTGGTCAAAACATTCTTAATGATATATTACAGAAAGCAAATGTAAGACTGCAGGTCTTATACAGATATAGTATCAGAGGAGTCCAGGAAAACGTTATGTATGGCTCTTATACAGTCCCACTTTGATTATTCGTGTTCATGCTGGGCTAAATATAAATTTAAAAAACAAACTTCAAGTTGTTCAAAATAAAATCTTGAGATTTATAAAAATTTATAATAGTAGAAATTGTGCAATTTTTCTGATGTTGGTTTTCTCAATATTGAAAACAGGGTCAAACAAATGCGACTCAATCAAGTACATAATTTTTTTTATAATCAGTGTCCAAATTATATGTCGCAAAATTTCACCAAAGTTAGTGACTGTCATAATTATATGACAAGAAACTGTAAATTTAACTGTTATGTTCAATCGGTTAAAGACTTGAATCATTCATATCATTTTATATTGTTTTAAAGTTTTAAAAGTATATTTACCATTGGAAATAAACCATTAAGGCTTTATGGGATATCCAAGGTTATATATCAACATTTTTATCTGAATTTTAACATAAGTATTTTTATACATGGCATGGCAGTATGCACAAGTGTTATTTTACACATTTTTTTTTCAGACGATTTTTAACACTGAACATTTTTAATCTTGACATAGTTTGCATTTTGTAATGTCTTATTATTGTGTATTTGTAATGTATTGTATAAGTTAATATTATCTATTTCATATCGGTGAAAAATTCTATTTTTTCCGATTGGATAAAAGACCGTCATATGTCATTCTGTATTCTACAGTAATATTTCTATCGGTCAATACCATTATCAAAATCGGACCAGAAAACCGGTAGTTATCAGATCTTTAGTGATAACGACCGGGTGAGCGTGGTTAAAAGTTCTCGTAGCCACACCTACTTCGTCATTGTCATAAACTGCTCCTGATTTCCTCTTTTGAAAGTATACCAATTCATTTTTTTTTCAACATATGGTTCCCTCAATGAAATACAAATAGTAGTTTATGGAAAAGTGGGACCTCATTGTCGTGAAATTTAGCCGGACTGCCCTTGGGACAGTGGTATTGACTTCGATGCAGATAATGACCTCGCCTTCAACTCGATAATTATCACCATCTCAGTCAATACCATTCTCCCACGGGAAGTCATAATGACAACTTTTTCAGTAACTATTATATAAATAAATATACTTTTCAGTAGGCCTCAGTGGATTGGTATTTTTTGTTCTGAAATTTCTGAGTTGACACAAGAATTCTGTTGTTTGAAATGTGAATTTAACATTTGCGTTGCCACCATTCATTTAATGTAAGAGCAAACATTCAAATAGAACGATTTCGAATTAACCTTGTGAACTTTGATAAATGCATGCATCCTTTAGTAGATGATACTCAATGTCAGTATCAGAGTTATGTATTTTGTGTTGATTAAAACATTAAAATAAAGGGCTACGCCAAGCGCAGCATGATACGACCGCAACATGTCGACCACTGAAATTTAAACAAGTGTAATTTAAAGTGAACGTGGACACAGTTAAGAGCTTGACACAGTAAATAGATGGACAAAATAAGAAGCTTGCACAGAAATTAACTGGACACAAACTAGGCATCATAAAAAAATTAGCCCTTTGACCCCTTATAGCTCTGAAATTGTGTACGTTGTAAGTGCTAAATCTGTTGACATACTACTGACAGTTTACAAAAAGAGGCATCTAAAGAAAAAAAATCCCCTAAAAATACGATTAAAAGTAAAGATTTTCCATATTTATAAAAATTGAAATTTCGACCCCTTATAGCTAAGAATTGGTAAGAGATACGCAAAATATGTTGAAATACAACTGAAAGCATACAACAAAAGGAATCCTACGAAAAAAACTGGATCAAAATCGGACTAGAAATAAAAAAGCACAATTTTTGAAATTTGCCCCCTTTCGGTCCCATTTATGAACGGTGCATGCAACATGAAATCCGTTGACATACTACTGATTGGAGATTTCCTCAGGAGCACACTGAAAGAACCCCCATCAAAATCCAATAGATAATAAAAATTCTACAGCCAAATATGTGAAAACACCCAATTTGCCCTTTTTGGCCCCTTTTTGAAAAACGGGAGGGGCCATAATATCAAAAACCAATCTAAGCCTTTCTTTTGTACCAAGGAACATTGTGTTAAAATTTCATAATGATTGATAAACCGGAACTTAAGTTATTGACCAAAAACTAAAGTGTCTACAGACGACGCCAACGACATCAACGACGACGACGACAGCGCCATACCATTATACGACCACAAATTTTTGCGGTCGTATAATAATTGACGAGTTCCGAAACTCACATGAACAGCTAGACAGCCATTCAACAACGCCTGCAAGGCACTGTAGGTAACGTATCCAGAAAATGCCCCGCTCGTTAGACAGCGATTAAACTATGCCTGTAAGGTATACTTAGTCAAAGTATGCTTACACTATTTCTTTGTTAGTATTTGCCCATATAAAACAATAGAAAACGACGGCAGTAGAATACCGAAGGAACAAAGGAGTGAAAATTACAACAAGAGGCTCTCAAGAGCCTGTATCGCTCACCTGGGTCCTGCAGCACTATAATTCCCAATTGATGGCCCATCTTTGGTGGCGTATGTACATAAAAATCATAAACTTTTTATAAAATTTAATTATAATTGTTCAAGCAGTTTCAGAGGAGATTTTTTAATGCAGTTTCCAAACTTAAGGGGCCTATGTTAATCTACGTTCCCTGCTGGCAGCTATTTAACATAAAACTTTGAAGAGGGTCACATAAGGACTATCATATCAAAATTCTACTGAAATTGTTCAAGCAGTTTCAGAGGAGAAGATCTTTTTATGCATTTCACACTGGGTCTAATGTTAAACTAAGTTTTGCTACTGGTGGCCATGTCGGAAGACAGATCAGCACCAAAGTAACAAGCTTGGTCAAAATATCACAAGTTTCATTTATGCAATGTTTAAATTGAATCCATTCAATGGTTTTCCATGATATCTTTGTATGCATTTCCCCTTAGGGTCCAATTCATTGCTGGCAGCCATGTTGGATGACGTATCAGAACTGAAGTAACAACATTTGGTCAGCTTCTCATAAGAAAAGTTTGGATTAAATCTATTCAGCAGTTCTCGAGAAGAAGATCATTTGTTAAATTAAGTTCACAGCTGGTGACACTTGGTCAGCACCTGACAGGCATCATTCATGTCATGTTTGATTTAAATACATTCAGCAGTTCTCTTGAAGATCTTTGTGTGCATTTCCCATAGGGTCCAATGCTGTCGGTCATGTAAGATGACAGATTGGCACCAAAGTAATAACACTTGGTCAGCACCGCATAAACATCATTCATGCCAAGTTTGGTTCAAATCCATTCAGTGGTTCTGAAGTAGAAGTTCTTTGTATGCATTTCCCGTAGGGTCCAATGTTAAAATTAAGATCCCCGCTGGCGGCCATGTTGGATGATGGATCGGCACCAAAGTAACAACACTTGGTCAGCACTTCATAAGCATCATTCATGCCCAGTTTGGTTCAAATCCATTCAGTGGTTCTCAAGAAGAAGTTCTTTGTATGAATTTTCCCATTAGGTCAAATGGTAAACTAAGTTCCCTGCTGGCGGCCATCTTGGAAACGGTCGGAAAACTTGAATATGTTCAATAAAATATAGGCCTTAACATGCTGAACATTTTTGCAATTTAAACTTGACCTCTATCTCAAAGCGTTTTTGAAATATAGGACAAAAAGTAAAAAATCACGAAAAATTTGACCAATAAAGGACCACAACTCATATATAGGTACTTGGATTTTCTTCAAAATATATATGTGGGTAGATCTTTTAAACATGCTGAACATTTTTGCAATTTAAACTTGCTGATGGGGAATAAATTTCCGAAATGGCCATACAGCTCATTTCAATTTTTGCAGCTGGAGTTAACATATGTGTTATGGTTTCATGTTCATTTACTCCATATCCTTTCGTAAAATATTTAACCTCTATCTGTTATAGTTTTTTTAATAAAAAATAAAAAACATCAACATTTTGAAAATTTTACGGAAAAGGGGCAATAATTCTTAGACGGGTCATCAGATTTTCTTCAAAATTTCAGCATATGTAGATCTTCTCATGCTGATAAGTTTTACTCCGTCAGATTTTTGATATCTGTAACGGTTTTGAGTTATTTGCCAAAAACTGTAATTTTCCCCCATGTTCTGTTTTTAGTAACGGCAGCCATGTTGTTTGACCTAAGACATACAAAATTACAAATTTGAAACTAGGTTCCCTAGTGATGATTCAGTTAAAGTTTGGTTGCATTTGACCCAGTGGTTTCAGAGGAGAAGATTTTTGAAAGTGAGCTAACGACGGTCGGACGACGGACGGAAGACGGACGCCAAGTGATGGCAATAGCTCACCCTGGCATAGCCAGGTGAGCTAAAAATCGAAGTCCAAAGACATGGGCAAAACGAGAACACAGAAAACCATGACGTTAGACACAGAAAACAATGACGTTAGACACAGAAAACAATGACTTTAGACAGATACAAAGCACAGAAATAGAAATCACAACATTTAAAACAAAGGCACTCACAGTGTGAACTCCAGTGAACTGGGAGTGATATCGGGTGCTCTGGAAGGGCAAGCATGTCCTGCTCTGTTAACAGCACCCGTCACACTATCAGTGAGGCATATATATTTGTGAGACATCTGTTAGGTAGCTGGTTGGCTAATGTCATTTGCTAACCCGGAGACAAAACCAATATCATGGAACGTGTTACTTCTCTAACCCTAAAATAGTACCAAGTTAAAATTCAGTGAGGCATATATATTTGTGAGACATCTGTTAGGTAGCTGATTGGCTAATGTCATTTGCTAACAAAATGTGGATTGTGACACATATGGCATGAGACGCAAACTCATCCTTAATTTTTGGATTTCTGGATTTAACTTTTTTGCAGAATTGTTGCATGTAGTCTGTAGATGCGCAATAAGCTTTCAGAATTTTGATTCCGGTTCCAACTTTGGTAAATTTCCTGAAAATGTCAAAGACTGATATTTTTTGACATTTTGGCATATAATCTTATATTTTGGCAAGTATTTGGAAAAAAATAAAAATTCTGAAATCTTAGAATTAGAAAATGTGATTCCAATTTCGGTAAATATCCTGAAAGTCTCAAAGACCACTTATTTTTTTTGGAATTCTACCTAGCAACCATACTTTAAGCATTTGTTTTGATAAGGTTAATCATTTTCACCAATTGGATTTCAAAAATATTTGATTCCAATTTTGGTAAATTTCCTGAAAGTGTCAAACACCACTTATTTTTTTGGAATTGTACCTAGCAACAATACTGTTAGGATTTGTTTACATTAGGGCAATCATTTTCACCAATTGAATTTCAAAAATATTTGATTCCAATTTTGGTAAATTTCCTGAAAGTCTCAAAGACCACTTATTTTTTGGAATTCTACCTAGCAACACTACTGTTAGGATTTGTTTCTATCAGGGCAATCATTTCCACCAATTGAATTTGAAAAATATTTGATTCCAATTTTGGTATATTTCCTGAAAGTGTCAAAGACCATGTATTTTATGGAATTCTACCTAGCAACCAAACTGTTAGGATTTGTTTCCATTAGGGCAATCATTTTCACCAATTGAATTCGAAAAATATTTGATTCCAATTTTGGTATATTTCCCGAAAGTGTCAAAGACCATGTATTTTTTGGAATTCTACCTAGCAACCAAACTGTAAGGATTTGTTTACATTAGGGTAATTATTTTCACCAATTGAATTTGAAAAATATTTGATTCCAATTTTGGTAAATTTCCTGAAAGTCTCAAAGACCACTTATTTTTAGGAATTCTACCCAGTACGCATACTGTTAGGATATGTTTGATTAGGACAATCATTTTCCCCAATTGGATTTCCAAAATTAGCTGATTCCAAAGTTCGTAAATTACCTTAAAGTCTCAAAGACCACGTATTTTTTGAAATTCTACCTATCAACTATATTTTTAGGATCAGTTTCAATTAGGACAATCATTTTTAACAATTGGATTTCAAAAATTCTTAATTCCAATTTTGGTAAATTACCTGAAAGTCTCAAAGACCACTTGACTTTTTAGAATTCTTCCTAGCAACCATACTTTTAGCATTTGTTTTGATAAGGTCAATCATTTTCACCAATTGGATTTCCAAAATAATTGATTCCAAATTTGGTAAATTTCCGGAAATTGTCAAAGACCACTAATTTTGGGGATTCTACATTGAAACCATAGTTAAAAAAATTGTTAGAATCAGAAGAAACATTTCACCAATTTGATTTCCAAAATATATGATTCCAAATTTGGTAAAATTCCTGAAAGTCTCAAAGACTACGTATTTTTTGGGAATTCTGCCTAACAACCATATATTCCTTAATTCCTTATGGTAAAAATAGTGACTGTCAATAGTTTTATTTAAAAAATGCTCAGAAAAATTATACCCAGGGTCTATAGCTGTTTTCTGTGTCAAACAGGGGGTGCGGGGATCACTGTCGTTTCCGACAGTCATTACTCTAGTTTATTGGTAAAATTTCTTTTTGCATGGTTTAAGAACAGGCTAGACTTCTTTTTAATATAAATATGATATTTCAAAAATCCTATTCCACCTTTTCTGCGTGGCAAATTCTTTTTAGATCTACACATGTATAGATAATATGTTAAAATCAAAACAATATTCTGTATTTTACAGTCTTGCTCCCTGTCAGCCTTAATACAAAGAAGTCCGATTGAGGCATTGGTGCCACATTGTGTTCTTACAGAACATTGACAATTGATAGAATACCGAAGTTGTCTCTTTGGTGCAGATAAAATCAAAATATTTAAAAGACCATAAATCAAAATATGTGTTAAAGCTAAAAGAAAACAAATAACCAATATGATTTAAATGCAAAACCAAAATGAGCTAAGGACAGAGCTATCCTTAGTTTTGAACAAAATTTAGATTTTGCAAGTTTTCAAATGAAATCGTTTTTCGTGCATGCTCCGAAGTACTGACTACTGGGTTACTTAATACCCTCGGGGACTAACGAAGCCTTGACACATAGCTGGAGATCCATAAGCCGATGTTTATCATATAACCGATATCAACAAGATGGCACTCTCGCGTATAAGGATGGCAAGCGCCACGTCATCCCCGTGTCAGCACCTTCGCACATGGTCATTGCCCAATTACAAAAACTGAACACAATACACATGCAACACTTGGACCCCCCCCCCCCNNAAAAAAAAAAAAAAAAACAAGTCCCACTCAGATGTTGAGCTCGTAGAAAGTGTCCTAGCTATAGAAATCCTTCGGCTCAGAGGAATGCTATGTCGCCCACCGTACCTTCAATCGAATTCTGCATCCTGAACCACAACGACTACCGATGCTCAATGAACGCACTAGGTTTGTTGGCACAAGCACAGAGGACTCGGGGCATACTTTGACTCTTGTGTCCCCCCTCCCGGGGCTTCGCGGAGACGTAGTTAGAGGACTCTTGCTTGCAACTGCTGAAACTGCTCGCGGACGATTGGGCCCTCGACGACGTTGTATTCTCTTTGAAGAGGCAAAGTGCGATCAGTTCAAGTGTGGGGCTGAAACAGGTAACTCAGGAAATGGATTCCTAGATCATGGCTGACGTACAAGACAATGCTGACCGAAAAGAATGCTTTTCGTCCAACGAAGGAAGATGAGCACCGACCTTGAAATATAGGGCCATGCGGTCCGTAATTTGCAGAAGGAGATAAGATTAGACGAGCGGTCACCAAGAAATGATATACTAAGAACTGGAAAGAACCAGCAGCAAAGATGCAGTCCAGGATGGATACCCTAGACGAGAAGGCATACTCTTCCAAGACGGCTCAATTAAGATGGCGCGTGAGGCTTGGCACAACTTAAACAGTGGACACTCCCAAACCGTTGTAACTCATCAAGAGATATACATTCGATCAGAGCTGATGACTACAAGTATTTCAAAATTTTTCTGATTCCATCCGTTGCTGGGAGAAAAGAACTTGATGGTCAAGATAGCTTATTGGGGGTCAAATTATTGAGCCCAGGAGTTGAAGATCGCGGGGTTAACCTTTTATTTCCCATTCACTTTCCTGAAACCGCACTGGATTAGCCGTTGTTAGATTTTCTCAATAAAGACATATAGGTCAGTGCACTTGAGCTCGGGCTCATTGAAGTATCCCTAGATCTTGCGCGTTGCTGAGGTCCTTGAGGCGATATGTGGCTGGATTCATATCTTGATCCTGAGACACGGTAAGAACTTCCTCGGTTCACTATGGTGTGCATCTCTTCTCGAATGGTCCCTATGGTCCCTTCTTCTTGGTGATTCGAACTCTGTCGTCGACATAAATCGCCGCGGCCACATGGATGGTTAGTAAATGTCGAGGTTCCAGTGGATCTTTGCACCGTGCTGCTTTCGGCTCACGGTTGGGGTCATTTTGATGAAGTGGTGTTTTGTAGTTGTGAACCGGATGATTCTTGATTGGGAGATAGGTGCTTATGGAATTGGCTGAAAATACTTTGTCATCTCTTTCACGGCACGTCCAGTAATCCACGACGCTCTCAAGCATTTCCTTCACCTCGTTGTTGTAAAACTCGGTAACTTTGTCCGTCCACAACTTCTTCGAAATATCGCTTGGAAGGCACCCTGCCCTTCTTGTTCTTAAGCGGTATCAACAAGCAGTACTTGGAGAAAACAAATATGATGCTAAGAATTAATAACAAAATACCGAATTTGCTGCAAATTTAGTTTCTATATATGGTCATTTCGACAACCGGTATGTCTCCTCCTCATTGTAGATAAAGTTATGACATTTGTTATTGCTGGAGACTTCTCTCATACAAGATCAGCCGCCCAGGTTACGTCCATACCCCATCATTACGCCGCTCTTTCGGAACTTGAGCACGACTAGCTTGTTGTTTTCCTCAGCTAGCTCATCCGATCAAAGTTTTTTTTTTTTTCATAACCCCAAATTCAAATCGCACTTTGATGCCAATGATTGGTTTGGGTATGATCGATCCAGTCCATACGTTTGCTCGTGGTGGGGTTAATAATAGTAGTTAACTATGGGGAAAAGCCGTAGGTTTTCAAAAATCGTTT
>MJUU01032107.1:156149-176764 GCA_002080025.1 Modiolus philippinarum | reverse complement strand
CTGGAAACTGAAAGTTTTGACAATTCATGGGGGTTCTGACCAATAATATATGAATGACATAGAAGACAATCTTCAAACTTGATATGTAAGTTGTGTCCCACAAGAATCAGGCCATGTTTTATTTTTCATGAAGAGGCTTACATAGGTCTAGAGGTATGCCCCTTTTTAGCTCACCTGGCTATGCCAGGGTGAGCTTTTTACATCACTTGGCGTCCGTTGTCCATCCGTCAGTCCGGTGTAAACTTTTCATTCAAAGATCTTCTCCTCTGCAACCACTGGGCCAATTAGAACCAAATTTGGTCACAATAGTCCTTGGGTGGTCCCCTTTAAAAAAGGTATCTGGCAGGTCCGTACCTCATCCAAGATGGCTGCCTGCGGGGCACATAGTTTTAACATTGGACCCAATGGAAAAGACATTCAAAGATCTTCTTCTGAGAAACTACCAGTCCAATTATAACCAAACTTAGTCACAATGGTCCTTAGATGGGCTGTTCAAAATAGGTATCCGGCAGGTCGGTACCTAATCCAAGATGGCCGCCAGCGGGGAACATAATTTTAACATTGAACCCTATGGAAAAGACATTCAAAGATCTTCTCAGAAACTACCAGTCCAATTATAACCAAACTTAGTCACAATGGTCCCTTCCAAAAAAGGTATCAGGCAGGTCCGTACCTAATCCAAGATGGCCGCCAGCGGGGAACAAAGTTTTAACATTGGACCCTTTGGAAAAGACATTCAAAGATTTTCTTCTCAGAAACTACCAGTCCAATTATAACCAAACTTAGTCGCAATGGTCCTTAGATGGTCCCTTCCAAAAAAGGTATCCAGCAGGTCTGTACCGTAGCTCATCCAAGATGGCCGCCAGCAGGGAACATAATTTTAACATTGGACCCTATGGAAAAGACATTCAAAGATCTTTTCAGAAACTACCAGTCCAATTATAAACAAACTTAGTCACAATGGTCCTTAGATGGTCCTTTCCAAAAAAGGTATCCGGCAGGTCCGTACCTAATCCAAGATGGCCCCCAGCGAAGAACTTAGTTTTAACATTGGACCCTATGGGAAAGACATTCAAAGATCTTCTTCTCAGAACTGCCAGTCTAATTATAACCAAACTTAGTCACAATGGTCCTTATATGGTCCCTTCCAAAAAAGGTATCCGGCAGGTCGGTACCTCATACAAGATGGCGGCCAGCGGGGAACATAGTTTAAGCATTGGACCCTTTGGAAAATACATTCAAAGATCTTCTCAGAAACTACTAGTCCAATTAAAACTAAACTAAGCCACAATGGTCCTTAGATGGTCCCATCCAAAAAAAGGTATCTCGCAGGTATGTACCTCATCCAAAATGGGCGCCAGCGGGAACATAGTTTTAACATTGGACCCTATGGAAAAGACATTCAAAGATCTTCTGAGAAACTACCAGTCCAATTATAACCAAACTTAGTCACAATGGCCCTTAGATGGTCTCTTCCAAAAAAGTTATCTGGCGGGTCTGTACCTCATCCAAGATGGCCGCCAGCGGGAACATAGTTTAAGCATTGGACCCTATGGAATATACATTCAAAGATCTTCTCAGAAACTACTAGTCCAACTAGAGCCAAACTAAGCCACAATGGTCCTTAGGAGGTCCCATTCAAAAAATATATCTGGTAGGTCCGTAACTCATCCAAGATGGCCACCATCTGGAACATAGTTTTTACATTGGCCCTATTGATTTTAAGGATAACCTCTGCCCAAATTTTAGAATTTTTATTTGAAATGTGGTCTGAATGTTTTAATTTCAGCAATATGTATTACTTTGATTATAAGGGGAACCACTGCCAAGTTTTTTTTGAATGGCGTTCTGTTATGGGTTGTAATGGGTGGTGGATCTTTCGGTTGCCATGGAAACCAAACAAGAATAATGTAATTTTAGAAAAAAAAGTTTTCTGCTAGATTTTATGTTTCGTTTTTCCTATTGGAAATAACTTTTATCTATGTCAGCCATGGTCCAGGTGAGCGATACAGGCTCTTGAGAGCCTCATGGTAAAATTTGGCAAGTTTTGTGTCTTCTACCAATAAGTTGTCAACAAAATTACATAATGACATTAAATCATCTTCGCCAGCCAAGGGTTACAATCCGCTTTTCTGTTCACCATTTGCAGATCTAGCTGGATTTATGATGCCTCAAATCCACGGTTATGATTGGTTGCATGTAAAATCATATTTTTAATATAAAGCGTAACAATAAAACTTTAAATAAAGTGTGTAATTTTTTTTTTAATTTTGCAAAATTCCAAAGATTTGTAATGTTTCTTTATTTTTGATAGTTCATTTTCCTTAAATGATTTTTTTTTAATTTTGACATTATTAGATATCATAAAGGATCTTTAATTTTTACAAATCTTACTTCAAAAGGAGATAATTTGAAACTTATGTCTCCAAAAGATATGGCTTGATCAGCCAAGGGTGAAGAAGAGAGAAGCGGATCGTAACCCTTTGCTAGCGAAGATGGCATTAAATTTGTTCACCACAAACTCAGGCCAAGTTAGATTTTGGACTCTGAAGTCCAAGTGGTTCTGGAATTATACTTCTTGAAAACTGCTTCAATATTCTCAAATGTTCTTAATCATGACATGTCATTATAGCCGACATTGAAATATTAAACAAGCCATGTATCATGACAACTGACATCTGAAATCTAATTTATACATCTTGTATGGTGCAACTGGCTTCCTCCTTTGATGTGATATGACTATTATCAACACAAATTTAAAGGTGGTACCCATATATGATTATATTCACATGTTTTTGCAAATTGTGCAGATTCATTAAACCAACAAGGTCCTATGTTAAATATGTTCTAGGCTGGCAACCATCTTATATTAGGTAGGAACGTAGCAATCACAAACTGGGACAAAATCTCAGGACTTTAATGATCAAATTTAACTTGTTTTAGTGGTTTCACGGAGATATTTGAATGCATTTCCTGATTGTCCTAAGCTGAACTATTCTCTCTGCTGGTGGCTATATTGAACGAGGTATGAATATAAAAATCACTTTGAAAGGCATCACATAACTTTTATTATAATATTTAATAGAAATTGTTGAAGTAGTTTCAGAGAAAATCTTTGAACACAAAGGGTATTATGTTAATCTATGATACCCTGGCGGCCATCTTGGATAAGATACGAACATAAAAAAATCAAAGAATTTGAAGAGGGTCGCCTAAGGACTGTTATGATAACATTTAATTGAGATATTGTATTGTGTTATCAACACAAATTTAAAGGTGGTACCCATATATTATTATATTCACATGTTTTTGCAAATTGTGCAGATTCTTTAAACCAACAGGGTCCTATGTTAAATATGTTTTAGGCTGGCAACCATCTTATATTAGGTAGGAACGAAGCAATCACAAACTGGGACAAAATCTCAGGACTTTAATGATCAAATTTAACTTGTTTTAGTGGTTTCACGGAGATATTTGAATGCATTTCCTGATTGTCCTAAGCTGAACTATTCTCTCTGCTGGTGGCCATATTGAATGAGGTATGAATATAAAAATCACTTTGAAAGGCATCACATAACTTTTATTATAACATTTAATAGAAATTGTTGAAGCAGTTTCAGAGAAGATCTTCTAACACAAAGGGTATTATGTTAATCTATGATACCCTGGCGGCCATCTTGGATAAGATACGAACATAAAAAAAATCAAAGAATTTGAAGAGGGTCGCCTAAGGACTGTTATGATAACATTTAATTGAGATATTGTAGGGGTTTACTATATAGGAGATAATCTTTGAATACATTTCCCTTAAGGTCCTATGTTGAACTTAGTTCCCCATAGTAGCCATCTTGGGTGAGATACGAACACACAGATAACAAATTTTGAATAGGATCAACAAAGGACTTTTAGGATAAAAAATAAATGGAAATTGTTCAAGTGTTTTAGAGAAAAAGATCTTTGAATACATTTCCGATAGAGTCCTAAGCTAAACTATGTTCCCTGCTGATGGCCATCTTTGATGAGGTACGAACATAAAAACCACAACTTTGAAACCCAAGACCAAATATCCTTTATGATTAAATTCAATTGAAATTGCTGAAGCGGTTTCAGAGGAGAAGATCTTTGACTGCATTTCCGAATGGCTCCTAATTAAACTATACAACCCTCTTGCGGCCATCTTGGATGAGGTAGAACATGAAAATCACAAGGTTTGAAGAGAGTCGCCCAAGGATTATAATGATAAAATTTATACCAGATATTGTTCGGATTATTGTAAACAAGTTTAGCTCCAACTGGCCAAGTGGTTCACAGGAATATATCTTTGAATGATAAGTTGACGACGAACGCCAAGTTATGAGAAAAGGTCACCCTGGCTATAGTCATGACTAGAACACTTGCTGTTCCAAATAAGAGTGTTCCCAAGACCAAATATCCTTTATGATTAAATTCAATTGAAATTGCTGAAGCGGTTTCAGAGGAGAAGATCTTTGACTGCATTTCCGAAAGGCTCCTAATTAAAATATACAACCCTCATGCGGCCATCTTGGATGAGGTAGAACATGAAAATCACAAGGTTTGAAGAGAGTCGCCCAAGGATTATAATGATAAAATTTATACCAGATATTGTTCGGATTATTGNACTACTTGTGTGTATAGGTGAGCAGATGAGGTCTGCCTTTACTGCGATGAGCACTCCTCCATCTGATCGATCTTTTCTAAAGACTTGGTACCTCTGCTGACGAGATGTTACTGTTCAACCATGCATTCTTGTCTTTTATTGCAGTGTGGAGTTGGTAAAACAATTCGCCGTGGTAGAGATGTATTCTCTTTAATTTTCTTAGATATGGTGTACTTGTACATGAGATTATATCTCATGTGTACACTTTGTTCAATTACTATTATCTAAATTTATGTAAATTCTAAAACCGAAGGATTAACTCCCTCCATCGTAGTTATGTCCTTAGCTATATTTAGTCTTACTAATTATTCGGATTTCGTTTGGTTTTATAAATTTTAAACATTTTTTGAAATAATGGATTTCCTTTGTTTGGGTTCTAGTGCTGCTGATGAGGAATAAATTTCCGAAATGGCCATACAGCTCATTAAAATTGTTGCAGTTGGAGTTAACATATGTGTTATGGTCTCATGTTCAATTACATCATATCCTTTCGTAAAATATTCCGAACCCAGGATTATGTCAGGCTCGGCGTTGTCAATAAGCACCCGTGTTTTTTGGAACTTGTGTTAGTACCAAGGTTTAATATACCTTCAGTGACATTTGTGTCATATATTCCTTTGGCAATTTTGAATAATTCGATCAGGTAGGCATTATTTTTTTAACTTTTTAAGTATGTCTGTATAACCCAGGTTTTTCGGTGAATTTCTTGCCTGTTAGTCCTCCTTTATACATTTTCAATGCTATCAATGTCATGTTTTCTATTGGGCAACCATACTGCTGCTAGATGAGGTCTAGCCAATGCTTGAAGTAAAAATTTGAAAATGCTTTCATTGAGGTAAATGAAAAACCTTCTAATGAGGAAAATTGTCTTTTTGCTGTATGTTCAGAATGCCTCACCTGAATGTCAACCAATAAACCAATACCCTTTTCTCCGCTTGAGTACTGTTACTCTACTTCGCGTCCCTAGTAGTCGTATTGATGATATTTATGCTGACTATTATCCTCATCATTTTTTGGGTGAAATTTTAGAAGCCATGTAAGACCATTTATGCAGAGGATCATAGTCATATTGCAGACTTGTTGCACCTACACTTGTCCTAATTTCTTTGTAAATTTTTGCATCGCCTATAAAAGGTTGGGTTTCTGTGTCTAGACTCTCTGGCAAATAGAACAGGCCCGAGTATCTGTCTGACCAGACAGGACAGACAACCGTGGAAATCATTCGCCAGAGTAACTGTCTGACCAGACAAGACAGACATCCGTGGAAATCCCTCACCAGAGTATCTGTCTGAATAGAAAGGACATAATTACATCCGTGGAAATTAATCGCAATGGTTAATGTCTGACCAGACAGGACAGACAACAGTGAAGATCACTAGCCAAAGTAACTGCCTGACAAGACGGGGCAGAAAACCGTGGAAATCCCTAGCCATAGTAACTGTCTGACCAGCCAGGACAGACAATAGTGGAAATAGTTCTCCAGAGTAACTATCTGACAAGATAGGACAGATAACCATGGAAATCATTCGCCATAGAACTGTCTGACGTGACAAGACAGATTATGTGGAAATCACTTGCCAGAGTAACGGTCTGACCAGACAGGATAGACAACCGTGGAAATCATTTGTCAGAGTAACTGTCTGACCAGACAGAACAGACAATAGTGGAAATAGTTCTCCAGAATGACTGTCTGGAAAGACAGGACAGATAACCGTAGAAATCATTCGCCAGAGTAATAGCCTGACTACACAGGACAGAAAACCGTTGAAATCATTCCGCAGAGTAACGGTCTAACCAGACAAGTCAGACATCAGTGAAAATCCTCTTCCAGAGTATCTTTCTGACCAAACAATATAGACAACCGTGGAAATCGCAAGCCAGACAGAGTAAAAATCTGACAAGACAGGACAGACAATCGTGGAAACCATTCGCCAGTGTAGTTGTCTGTCCAGACAGGACAATGACAGACACAAAAATGGAAATCATCAGCCAGAGTAACTGTTTGACAAAACAGGACATTCATCCATGAAAATCACTCCCCAGAGTAAATGTCCGGTCAAAAAGGACAGACTACCAAGGGAATCTTTCAACAGAGTAACTGTTTCATCAGATAGGGCAGACAATCGCGGAAAATCGCTCGCCATAGTAACTTTCTGACCTGACAAAACATATATACTTGGAAATCATTTGCCAGAGTAACAGTTTGCCTAGACAGGACAGACAACCGTGGAAATCTTTCGCCAGAGTAAATGTCTGACAATACAGGACAGACAACCGTTTAAGTCATTCAAAAGAGAAACTGCACGACCAGACAAGACAGACACCAGTGAAACTCCTTCACCAGAGTAATTGTCTGACCTGACAAGACAGATCTCCATGGAAATCATTTGCAAAGTAAATGTCTGAGAGGACATGACAGACAGCCTTGGAAATCACCCATTAGAGTAACTGTCTGCCCAATCAGTACAGACAACCGTGGAAACCAGTCGTCAGAGAAACAGTCCGACTAGACAAGACAGACAACCGTGGAAATCTTTTTCCAGAGTAACAATCTGACAAGACAGGACGGACATCCGTGGAAATCATTCGCCAGTGTAACTGTCTGATCAGACTGGACAGACAATGAAATTCATTCTCAAGATTAGCTGTCTGACCGGACATGATAGACAACCGCGGAAATCATTCGCCAGATCAACTGTCTGACCCGACAGATGAAATCACTCGACAGAGTAATTGTCTGTCCTGTCCTGACAGGACATACACAAAATGGAAATCATTGGCCAGAGTAACTATCTGACCAGACACGACATACATCCATGGAAATCATTCTCCAGAGTAACTGTTTGACCAGAAAGGACAAACCATCGTGAAATCACTTACAAGAGTAACTGTCTGACTTGACAAGACAGATATATGTGGAATTCGTTCGCCAAAGTAACGGTCTGAACAGACATGAAAGACAACCGTGGAAATCTCTACCCAGAGTAACTGTCTAACCAGACAACACAGACAACCGTCAAAATCATTCTAGAAAGTAACTGTCTGAACAAACATAACAGACAGCCATGGAAATCATTCGCCAGAGTAACTGTCTGGCCAGAAAGACAGACATCAGTGAAAATCATTCGCAAGAGTAACTGTCTGACCTGACAAGACAGGCAACCGTTGAAAATCATTCGCCAGAGTAATTGTCTGACCAGACAGAACAGAATCCGTGGAAATTATTCGCTAGAGTAACTGTCTGACCACACAGGACAGACAACCGTGAAAGTCATTTTCAAGAGTAACTGTGTGAATGGACATGACCGACAACCACGGAAATCATTCGCCAGAGTAACTGTCTAGCCAGACAGGACAGACATCAGTGAAAATCATTCGTCAGAGAAACAGTCCGACTAGACAAGACAGACAATCGTGGAAATCTTTTTCCAGAGTAACAATCTGACAAGACAGGACGGACATCCGTGGAGATAATTCGCTAGTGTAACTGTCTTATCAGACTGGACAGACAACCGGTTAAATTCATTCTCAAGAGTAACCGTCTGGCCGGACAAGATAGACAACCGTGGAAATCATTCGCCAGAGTAACTGTCTGACCCGACAGGAGAGCCATCCGATGAAATCACTCGACAGGGTAATTGCCCGCCCAGTCTGTCCAGACAGGACATACATAAAATAGAAATCATTGGCCAGAGTAACTATCTGACCAGACAGGACATACATCCATGGAAATCATTCTCCAGAGTAACTGTTTGACCAGAAAGGACAAACCATCGTGAATCACTTACAAGAGTAACTGTCTGACTTGACAAGACATTTATATGTTGAATTCGTTCGCCAAAGTAACGGTCTGACCAGACATGAAAGACAACCGTCAAAATCATTCTCGAAAGTAACTGTTTGAACGGACATGACAGACAGCCATGGAAATCATTTTCAAGAGTAACTGTGTGAACGGACATGACCGACAACCACGAAAATTATTCGCCAGAGTAACTGTCTAGCCAGACAGGACAGACATCAGTGAAAATCATTCGTCAGAGAAACAGTCCGACTAGACAAGACAGATAAACGTGGAAATCTTTTTCCAGAGTAACAATCTGACAAGACAGGACGGACATCCGTGGAGATAATTCGCTAGTGTAACTGTCTGATCAGACTGGACAGACAACCGAGAAATTCATTCTCAAGAGTAACTGTCTGACCGGACATGATAGACAACCGTGGAAATCATTCACCAGAGTAACTGTCTGACCCGACAGGAGAGTCATCCGATGAAATCACTCGACATAGTAATTGCCCGTCCTGTCTGTCCAGACAGGACATACATAAAATGGAAATCATTGGCCAGAGTAACTATCTGACCAGACAGGACATACATCCATGGAAATCATTCTCCAGAGTAACTGTTCGACCAGAAAGGACAAACCATCGTGAAATCACTTACAAGAGTAACTGTCTGACTTGACAAGACATATATATGTGGAATTCGTTCGCCAAAGAAACGGTCTGACCAGACATGAAAGACAACCGTGGAAATCTCTACCCAAAGTAACTGTCTGACCAGACAGGACAGACAACCGTCAAAATCATTCTCGAAAGTAACTGTTTGAACGGACATGACAGACAGCCATGGAAATCATTCTCCAGAGTAACTGTCTGACCAGAAAGGACAAACAACAATGAAAATCATTCGCAAGAATAACTGTATGATCTGACAAGACAGGCAACAGTGAAAATCATTCGCCAGAGTAACTGTCTGACCAGACAGGACAGAATCCGTGGAAATCATTTGCTAGAGTAACGGTCTGAAAAGACAGGACAGACAACCGTGGAAATCTCTACCCAGTGTAACTGTCTGACCACACAGGGCAGAAAACCGTGGAAATCTCTAACCAGTATAACTATCTGACCACACAGGGCAGACAACCGTGAAAATCATTTGCAAGAGTAACTGTTTGAACGGACATGACCGACAACCACGGAAATCATTTGCCAGAGTAACTATCTAGCCAGACAGGATAGACATCAGTGAAAATCATTCGCCAGAGTAATTGTCTGACCTGACAAGACAGACATCCGGGGAAACCATTCGCCAAAGTAACTGTCTGACAAGACAGGACATACAATTGTGGAAAGCATTCGCCAGGGTAAATGTCTGACCTGACAAGACAGACATCCGGGGAAACCATTGGCCAAAGTAACTGTCTGACAAGACAGGACATACAATTCTGGAAATCATTCGCCAGGGTAAATGTCTGACCTGACAAGACAGGCAACCGTGGGAATCATTCGCCAGAGTAACTGTCTGACCAGACAGGACAGACATCAGTGAAAATAATTCGCCAGAGAAACTCTCTGACCTGACAAGACAGACATCTGCGGAAATCATTTGCCAGAGTAACTGTCCGACAAGACGGGACATACAACCGTGGAAATCGTTCGCCAGGGTAAAAATCTTAAGACAGGACAAACAACCGTGGAAATCATTTGCCAGAGTAACTGTCTGATCCGACAGGAGAGACGATCGATGAAATCACTCAACAGAGTAATTGTCTGTCCTATCTGTCCAGACAGGACATACACAAAATGGAAATCATTTGCCAGGGTAACTGTCTGACCAGACAAGACATACATCCATGGAAATCATTCTCCAGAGTAACTGTTTGACTAGAAAGGCAACCATCGTGGAAATCACTTACAAGAGTACCTGTCTGACTTGACAAGACAGATATATGTGGAAATCATTTGGTAGAGTAACGGTCTGACCAGACAGGACAGAAAACCGTCGAAATATCTACCCAGAGTAACTGTCTGACCAGACAAGACAGACAACCGTGAAAATCATTCTCAAGAGTAACTGTCTGAACGGACATGACAGACAACCATGGAAATCATTCGCCAGAGTAACTGTCTGGCCAGACAGGACAGACATCAGTGAAAATCATTTGTAAGAGTAACTGTCTAACCTGACAAGACAGGCAACCGTAGAAATCATTCGCCAGAGTAACCGCTGACCAGACAGGACAGAATCCATGGAAATAATTCGCTAGAGTAACGGTCTGACCAGACAGGACAGGCAACCGTGGAAATCTTTACCCAGTGTAACTGTCTGACCACACAGGACAGACAACCGTGAAAATCATTCTCAAGAGTAACTGTTTGAACGAACATGACCGACAACCATGGAAATCATTCGCCAGAGTAACTGTTTGACAAGAAAGGATAGACCATCGTGGAAATCACTTACAATAGTACCTGTCTGACTTGACAAGACATATGTGGAAATCATTCGCTAGAGTAACGGTCTGACCAGACAGGACAGACAACCGTGGAAATCTCCACCCAGAGTAACTGTCTGACCAGACATGACAGACAGCCATGGAAATCATTCGCCAGGGTAACTGTTTGGCCAGACAGGACAGACATCAGTGAAAATCATTCGCAAGAGTAACTGTCTGACCAGACAAGACAAGCAACCGTGGAAATCATTCGCTAGAGTAACGGCCTGACCAGGCAGGACAGGCAACCGTGGAAATCACTACCCAGTGTAACTGTCTGACCACACAGGACAGACAACCGTGAAAATCATTCTCAAGAGTAACTGTCTGAACGAATATGACCGACAACCATGGAAATCATTCGCCAGAGTAACTGTCTGACTAGACAGGACAGACATCAGTGAAAATCATTCGCCAGAGTAACTGTCTGACCTGACAAAACAGACATTCGGGGAAAACATTCTCTAAAGTAACTGTCTGACAAGATGGGACATACAATTGTGGAAATCATTCGTCAGGGTAAATGTCTGATCTGACAAGACAGACAACCATGGAAATCATTCGCCAGAGTAACTGTCTGGCCAGACAGGACAGACATCAGTGAAAATCATTCGCCAGAGTAACTGTCTGACCTGACAAGACAGGCAACCGTGGAAATCATTCGCCAGAGTAACTATCTGACCAGACAGGACAGAATCCGTGGAAATCATTCACTAGAGTAACGGTCTGACCAGACAGGACAGACAACCGTGGAAATCTCTACCCAGTGAAACTGTCTGACCACACAGGACAGACAACTGTGAAAATCATTCTCAAGAGTAACTGTCTGAACGAACATGACCGACAACCATGGAAATCATTCGCCAGGGTAACTGTCTGGCCAGACAGGACAGACATCAGTGAAAATCATTCGCCAGAGAAACTGTCTGACCTAACAAGACAGACATCCGGGGAAATCATTCGCCAAAGTAACTGTCTGACAAGATGGGACATACAATTGTGGAAATCATTCGCCAGGGAAAATGTCTGACCTGACAAGACAGGCAACCATGGAAATCATTCGCCAGAGGAACTGTCTGACCAGACAGGACAGAATCCGTGGAAATCATTCGCTACAGTAATGGTCTGACCAGACAGGACAGACAACCGTGGAAATCTCTACCCAGCGTAACTGTCTGATCAGACAGGACAGACAACCGTCAAAATCATTCTCAAGAGTAACTGTCTGAACGAACATGATAGACAACCATGGAAATTATTCGCAAGAGTAACTGTCTGGCCAGCTTATTGATTGGCTGCAGCGAAAGTTAACTGCGACTAATCAAGACTACAGAAATCCAGCTTGATCTGCCAAGGGTGAAGATGAGAGGGGCGAATTGTTACCCTTGGTTAGCGGGGATGGGTAAATGTCTGACGTGACAAGACAGACAACAGCTGAAATCATTCCTCAGAGTAACTGTCTGACCAGACAGGACAGAATCCGTTGAAATCATTCGCCAGGGTAACTGTCTGGCCAGACAAGTAAGACAACAGAAAAAGTAAACAAAGAGCAGAGATGTAATTGTTTGAATAGCCAATAATACATACAACTGAAAAATGAATCCTTGCCAGATCTGATTGTATGACCAAACAGAAAATACAGCCAAAAGTGGTTATTTCTAGGCACCTTATTTCTTACCAGACTGAAGAACAGAATATTGAGAAATAATTGCAGGTGCAAGTGCTATACTAGACAAAAAAGATGAACAAGACCAGGACAGATCATACAGACAATTGAGATATTCTTTCAAAGTGTAAGTACATGGTAAGACAGGAAATACAAATGCTTGTCCTGTAACCTGAGAAGTGATGGGGTACTCTCTTGACGGTTAACGGTAAAAATTTCAGTCATATGACGTAAACGGTAGGACATTTTAAGCCCTTTCAAGAATCACGATAGCGTTTTTTGCGATTAACGGTAAAGGTTTGATCGATTAAGACGTTAATGGTAGCAGAAAAAGGCCGTCTCAAGGTTAACACTCAAGGGCATTCATACCCTCTTGTAACTGGGCGACCAGATTGCCGAAATATCTGAGAAGCGTTTGGTAAGTCCGGCAATGATCCAGGCAATTAGAAAAGGGGGGGGGGGGTTCCGATTAGAAATGAAAGGAGATTTCGCGCGAAAATTTTTCGGGGTATTTCTTCATAATACATCAGGATATTCATTAAAAAATACATGATTATCCAGAAAAAGGGGGGATCCGCCAATGTAAGTAAAATTGCCTTGCTGGACTGGAAGCATAATTCAAAAGTGATTCTTGAGCGTAACAGGAGATATATCTGAAATGTAGTTCTTCAGTGCTACTGTCCTGATCAGACAACTTAAATGTAAATCTTTGTAGGTCTGTATTATCAAACATGGTCAGAGAATTTAAGTGCAACCGCTTTGATCAGTCAAAAGAACAAACAAGACCAATTACATGTCTGGACATGCTTCACCGTCACTCATGTTCAACTGAGAGAATGTCATGTACAGGTTTGCCAATTCAAATAAGTATTCATTTACCTTATTACCAAATCATTCTTAAATGCAAGTTATAATAGAGATTATATTAAATTCAACCCTACTACTTGTACTGTAACAGACAAAAAAAAAAATAGAATATTAAGACAAAAAAAAAAGATACAAAACTAAATGTACAAAGTTGAACTAAGCATGAAGTGAAAATAGTCTACATCAAAGGCAAAAACCATACCTGAGTTTCAAATAAACACATACTTTGAATCTTTATGACAAAATATCATTGAATGCGATTGGAAGTTGGTAGTCCCATAAATATGGAAATCCAGTATCATTCAATATATTTTTAAGGAAATCTAATCATTTACATGAAAATCTTCCTGATTTTTGTAATGCAAAAATTCAAGAACAGCTGCCCATGATCAGTGCGTTCAAAACTCTGCAACGTCTATAGACAAAACTGACTTCCAATGTGATGAAATGAGGTACCAAGTTCAATATAATGGATAAATCTGATGTTTTTTAATCAAAACTGGCCAAAAAGGGATGTTCACATCATCAATGTGTTCAAACAACAGTGCAAACTTTCAGAGGTATTTAGTCAGAGATGTAAATGGTTCAGATTACACAAACCAGGCACTGTAATGTTAAAATATGCTGAAAAAATGACTAAGGGACCGACCATTTAACTTGAAAGGGGGGGGGGGGTTATGGTTTTTTTTCTATAAAAAATATTTTGGAGCCGATTTTATGTGAAAAAAATATTTTGGCTGCCAAAATGAAGAAAAAAAATTTTCTGAAAGAGGCTTTCTGCCCCCAAAAAACATAATGTTAATTTTGAAAAAAAAATATTTTGTTGATACACGTGAAATAAATAAATAATTTTTTTCGCGCTTTGCGTGAAAAAAAAATGTTCTGTCCAGAAAAAAAAACCATACCCCCCCTTCATGTTAAATGGTCGGTCCCCAAGTTCAATAATGCATAATTTCGACATTTTTTATTCAAATCTGCCCAAAAGATGAGGTGCACATCTTCAATGTGTTCAGAACAACTGTGCAAAGTTTCAAAAGCATCAGGTATAAGGTGTATGAGTTTCAGATTACACAAACTCAGTAATGTAATGTTAAAATTTGATGAAAAAAAATGACTAAGTTCAACAATGGATAAATTCAACAATTTTTTTTCAAATCACACCAAAAGGGTAGGTGCACATCTTCAATGTGTCCAAGACAATTGTACAAAGTTTCAAAAGCCTCAGGTATAAGGTGTATGAGTTTCAGATTACACAAACTCAGTACCATCATATTAAAATTTGATGAAAAAATGACTAAGTTCAACAATGGATACATTCGACAGTTTTTTTTTTCAAATCACACCAAAAGGGGAGGTGCACATCTTCAATGTGTCCAGAACAATTGCGCAAAGTTTCAAAAGCCTCAGGTATAAGGTGTACGAGTTTCAGATTACACAAACTTAGTACCGTCATATTAAAATTTGATGAAACAAGAGCTGTCGCCGAATGGCAGCCAAATATACCCCCCGATCATTGAACCCTGAATCGATTTGGTAAGTGCAAATTTAAGTTGGTGTGGACACAATACAGGTTTGTTACACTTTAAGTGCTTTAAGAGGAGTTTCACTCAAGAGGTAACCCATACATAGGGAATCTATGAAAAGTTAAAAGTTAAATTACCTCCCCTTCCTGGTTTCAGACAATAATTATATGCCTTCATGTACATCTCCATATAGTGTCCAAAATCCTTTGTGTAAAGTTTCATCAAAATCCTTTAAGTGGTTTAAAAAGAGTTGTGCTTACGAGGTAACTCATACATGGGAAATCTATGAAAAGTCAAAGTCAAATTATCTCCCCTTTCTGGTTTCAGACAATAATTATATTCCTTCATGCACATCTCCATATAGTGTCCTTCCTTTGTGTAAAGTTTCATATAATCCTTTAAGTGGTTTTAAAGGAGTTGTGCTTACAAGGTAACCCATACATAGGGAATCTTCCAAAAGTCAAAGTCAAATTATCTCCCCTTTCTGGTTTTGGACAATAATAATATTCCTTCATGCACATCTCCATATAGTGCCCTTTCGTTGTGTAAAGTTTCATCAATATCCTTTCAGTGGTTTAAGAGGAGTTGCCCTAACGAGGTAACCCATACATAGAAAATCTATGAAAAATCAAAGTCAAATTATCTCCCCTTCCTGGTTTCCGACAATAATTATATGCCTTCATGCACATCTCCATATAGTGTCCTTCCTTTGTGTAAAGTTTCATCAAAATCCTTTAAGTGGTTTAAAAATAGTTGTACTTACGAGGTAACTCATACATAGGAAATCTATGAAAAGTCAAAGTCAAATTATCTCCCCTTTCTGGTTTCAGACAATAATTATATTCCTTCATGCACATCTCCATATAGTGTCCTTCCTTTGTGTAAAGTTTCATCATAATCCTTTCAGTGGTTTTAGAGGAGTTACGCTTACAAGGTAACCCATACATAGGGAATCTTCCAAAAGTCAAAGTCAAATTATCTCCCCCTTCTGGTTTTGGACAATAATAATATTCCTTCATGCACATCTCCATATAGTGCCCTTCCTTGGTGTAAAATTTCATCAATATCCTTTAAGTGGTTTAAGAGGAGTTGCGCTTACGAGGTAACCCATACATAGGAAATCTATGAAAAATCAAAGTTAAATTATCTCCCCTTGCTGGTTTTGGACAATAATTATATTCCTACATGCACATCTCCATATAGTGTCCTTCCTTTGTGTAAAGTTTCATCAAAATCCTTTAAGTGGTTTAAAAATAGTTGTACTTACGAGGTAACTCATACATAGGAAATCTATGAAAAGTCAAAGTCAAATTATCTCCCCTTTCTGGTTTCAGACAATAATTATATTCCTTCATGCACATCTCCATATAGTGCCCTTCCTTGGTGTAAAATTTCATCAATATCCTTTAAGTGGTTTAAGAGGAGTTGCGCTTACGAGGTAACCCATACATAGGAAATCTATGAAAAATCAAAGTTAAATTATCTCCCCTTGCTGGTTTTGGACAATAATTATATTCCTACATGCACATCTCCATATAGTGTCCTTCCTTTGTGTAAAGTTTCATCAAAATCCTTCAAGTGGTTTAAGAGGAGTTGCGCTTACAAGAAGTGTGGACAGACGGACGGACAGACAGACAGGGTGATTCCTATATACCCCCAAAACTTTCTTTGCAGGGGGTATAAAAATGACTAAGTTCAACAATGTATAAATTCGACAACTTTTATTCAAATCTAACCAAAAGGGGAGGTGCACATCTTCAATGTGTCCAGAACAACTGTGCAAAGTTTCAAAAGCATCAGGTATAAGGTGTATGAGTTTCAGATTACACAAACTCAGTACTGTAATGTTAAAATTTGATGAAACTAGAGGCTCAGAAACTGAGCCTGTATCGCTCACCTGACAAAACGCTTCTATGCCATGCATGGCCAAAAATGATCATGTTTTTTACCAATGTATTTAGGTATGTTCTCAATTAGCACCCGTGTGTTTTGTCTGATCCTATTGAAATGAGTAATTTTTGCAAAGGACCTTCTATATATTTAGTATAATTTGCTTTAATTGTTTTGAGAGAAGATGATGAAAAGGATGGTTTTCTCATACTGGGCTTAAATGTTAAACTATGTTCTGTACTTGAGGCAATGTTTTTTGTTGGATTGAAATGAAATGTGCAATTTTTGTAAAGTACCTTCAGTCATCATTCCTGAAAAGTTAGGTTGAATTTGCTTCAGTGGTTACAGAAGAGTAGATGATTTTCCCATAGGCTATGTTCTGTGCTGGCAGCCATGTTTTCTAACCGATTGTAACGAAATGAGCAATCTTTGTTAAGGACCTTCTATTCATCCTTCCTGTAAAGTTTGGTTGAATTTGCTTCTGCAGTTTCAAAGGAAAAGATGAAAATGTGATTTTTCCCATAGGGTCCAGTGTTAAACCTAAGTTCCGCGCTGGCGGCCATGTTTTTTATCGGATCAGAAAACCATGAGCAATCGTTGTAAAGGACCTTCCATACATCATTCCTGTAAAGTTTGCTTGAATTTACTTCAGTTATTTCAGAGAAGAAGATGAAAATATGATTTTCCCATAGGGTCCTATGTTAATCCATGTTCTGTACTTGCGGTCATGTTTTTGGTCGGTTCGGAACAAAATGAGCCATCTTTGTTAAGAACCTTAAGTACATCACTTCTGTAAAGTTTGGTTCAACTGGCTTCAGCCGTTTCAGAGTAGAAGATGAAAATATGATTTTTCCCATAGGGTCCAATGTTAAACTCAAGTTCTGAGCTGGCTTCCATGTTTTTATCAGATTGGAAGGAAATGAGCAATCTTTGTTAAGTTTGATTGAATTTGCTTCTGTTATTTCAGAGGAGTAGATGAAAATGTGATTTTCCCATAGGGTCCTATGTTTAACCATGTTCTGTGCTGGCCGCCATGTTTTTCATCCGATCGGAACGAAATGAGCAATCTTTGTTAAGGACCCTTAGTACATCATTCCTGTAAAGTTTGGTTCAATTTGCTTCAGCCTTTTCAGAGCAGAAGATGAAAATGTGATTTTTCCCATAGGGTCCAATGTAAACCTAGGTTCTGTGCTGGCGGCCATGTTTTTTATCCGATTTGAACGAAATGAGCAATCTTTGTAAGGGACCTTCCATACATCATTCCTGTAAAGTTTGGTTGAATTTGCTTCAGTGGTTTCAGAGCAGTAGATGAAAATGTGATTTTCCCATAGGGTCCTATGTTAAAACATGTTCCATGCTGGCGGCCATGTTTTTTGTCAGATCAGAACTAAATGAGCCATCTTTGTTGAGGACCTTAAGTACATCATTCCTGTAAAGTTTGGTTCAATTTGCTTCAGCCTTTTCAGAGCAGAAGATGAAAATGTGATTTTTAACATAGGGTCCAATGTTAAACCTAAGTTCCGCGCTGGCGGCCATGATTTATATGGGATCGGAATGAAATGAGCAATCTTTATTAAGGACCTTCCATACATCATTCCTGTAAAGTTTGATTGAATTTGCTCCCGTTATTTCAGAGGAGTAGATGAAAATGTGTTTTCCCATAGGGTCCTATGAACCATGTTCCGTGCTGGTGGCCATGTTTTTTGTCGGATTGGAACGAAATGAGACATCTTTGTTAAGGATATTTCCCATAGGGTCCAGTCACTCCAATGTTAAACCTAAGTCCTGCCCTGGTGGCCATGTTTATAACAAAATGAGCAATCTTTGTTAAAGACCTTCCATACATCATTCCTGTAAATTTTGGTTGAATTTGCTTAAGTGGTTTCAGAGGAGTTGATGAAAATGTGAAAAGTTAACAGACGGACGACGGAAGGACGGACGGACGGACGGCGGGAGACGTACGCCAAGTGATGGCAAAAACTCACACTGACCCTTTGGGTCAGGTGAGCCTAAAATGACTAAGTTCAACAATGGATAATTTTTATTCAAATCTCACCAAAAGGGAAGGTGCACATCTTCAATATGTCGGGAACAACTGTGTAAAGTTTCAGAAGTATCGGGTTACAGGTGTTCGAGTTTCAGAATACACAAACTTGGTACCCCCAAAGCGTGACGGACGGACGGAGTCGAGCAGCTCCTAGACCTGCGGTCACCGGTGGTGACACAGGTAAAAATAGAAAGACAACTCTCATTGCAAGTTTGTTGAGAAATAGATAGTAAATTTAACTGTGCGATCAAACAGAAGAACAAGCAATAGAAATGGATTTCATAATTCAACTGCCAGGTGATAAAGAGAGAGATACAACTGTGAAGTGATTCCTTAGTGAAATTACTGACTATACTGAAGAAATGGTCACTCAGAAGTGATTGCTAAGATTTAATTCTGACAATACTGAAAGACTGGTGATTGGAGAGGGATTATAAGTTAACGTATTGACTTTACTGAAGGATACATGATTCAGAAATAATTCCTAAGAGTAACTGACCAGACAGTAGAAGATAACTTCAAAGCAAATTTCACTGTAACTGTGTTACCAGTCAGAACAGATGATTGAGAAGTGATTCTCGAGTGTAATAGCTTGACAACAAAGAAAAATAGACCGCTGACAAATAGCCCTTTTTAGACATTAAAGACAGACAAGGGATTCCTAAGTGTAACTGCCTGCGGATTGCAAACCAGTACCCCTAATGAAAATACACGGCTAAGTACATGTATGGCTATGGGAAACCCTAAAAACTGGTAAGATCAAAATCTAAAATAGGAGGTGCACTATGGCATCATGTGATAAAAATTCTCAGAAAGTTTTATCAAATTCCTTTCATTGGTTTAGGAGGAGTTGTAGATATAAAGGTCGGAGGAACAGACGGATGGATGGATGGACAGATAACTAAATAACTAAAAATTAAAAAATAACCAAGACAGATGGACAGAACGAATACTATATACCCTGTCTTGAAAACGGGTATAATAACCAAGTTCAAAATTCCATATTTTCTATAAGAACATAAAACTAGAAATGCTGTGAGCATAGCTCACTAAATGATACCCCTACCCCCATTACAAGATAAAATGGATGGCAGAGTCAAAGTATGGGTATGAGAAACCCCCAAAAGTGGTTTGATCAAAATTTAAAATAGGAGGTGCAATATATATATATATATAGGCATCATGTGATAAAGATTCTCTGAAAGTTTCATTGAATTCCATTTATTGGTTTAGGATGAGTTGCAGATTGCACACCAGTGCCTTCTCCTAATAATGACAATGCATGGCTAAATCCATATTTCCAAACATTGGTCAGATCGAAATCTAAACAAGAATAGAATTCCTGGGTCCCCTGCCGCTCATGCAATATACTACTATACTGTATATGAAATTGCAATATTTTCAGACATTCAGAGCAGTTCCAAAATTAAATATGTGGGGATACAAAAAGGATTTCCCACTGCATATGTTCGAACTTGACCAAGGTATTAGTGGTATTAACATTTGGTAAAAATTTCATAAAAATTTGTCAAAATTCGTAGCCATGAGAGCGCTTACAAGATATATTTTTTTGATAAAACGGTGTTGTTATTTTGGTCAAGTCCAATAACTCTGTCAAAAAGTCTTGACCGAAACTGATCTTCGAACTCGACCAAGGTATTAG